>SCDS01000625.1:33293-38293 GCA_004149465.1 Drosophila nigromelanica
TTTTTGTTGTTTTCTGTTTTTTTTTTTTTTGTTGGTGTTGGTATTGTTTGTTTTTGTTTGCTTATATACATAAGAAATGTTTACGAGTTGGTTTTAGGCGCATTAACATTTTGGCCAGCGAGAATATATATATATATACATATATATATATATATATATATAAATGTATATATGTGCAAACGACAAAGAAAAATTAACTAACTTAAATATAAAAAAGCCATTTTTATTTTGTGTGTGTACAAAAACAAAAAATTTAACTAAAGTTTGTTATGGGCGCCATTTTTGTTGTTTGTTTTGTTTCTTGCTTACAATCTAGAAAGCATATATATAGATCAAATAACTTGATTTTATAATGTGTGTGTAATATCAATTAAAACTAGGCATAAATATATAACTTAACTTGCCTAAAAAAAGAAACCAATCGAAAAATTGAGCATAAGGAAATAAGTAAATGGTGTGCATAATATTTATGTATAAAAAGAGGAGTAACTAGAAGCTAATAACAAACAAATTGCTGATGTTGGTGTTGGTGTTGATGTTGCTGTTGTTGTGGTTGCTGTTTCTATTTCTGTGATTGCTGTTGTTGTTCTTGGAAGGTTCTCTAAACTAAACAACTAAATGTGCAGCCAATGCTGCTGCTAGTATACAATATAATAATTATAATAATATTTAATAGTTGCTAATTTGGCCTGACTTTCATTTAGACACGTTTGGTGGTGGTGGTGATGATGATGTTGTTGCTGTTGTTGTTGCTGTTGTTGCCGGACTCGTTGCTGAGGCTGGAGTTATCGCTACTGCGACTGTGGATACGAGACTGCATCGCGTAGCGTCTTCAAGCCCGCCTGCACGTAGCGAAACACCTCGTGCATCGTGCTATGCAGCGTCAGCGGCCCGTTCTCGTGATCCAGTTTGCGTATAAAGTCTGAAATAAAAAAACCATATTCAATGGGTTAATCATATGTCTTCATTTGAATGCATACTTATACTTAATAATATTTCTTAATTTATTTTATACAGTTTTACATTTCAATTTTAATTTTTTGGCATCTTCAGCAATTTTCTATCTATGACAATCGTATTAAGTTTGGTTCTTTTATAAATCAACTTTAAAAATGTTTTTACAAATTAAGTCAAATTAAATTAAATTGCAAATTAGGAAAATTAAACAATTCAGCTGACTGGCTATAAGATATCTGAGATAAATCAGTCAGTCGGCTGATTTACATCTATGTAAAAAAAATATATAAACTCAATTGGCTTAATGTTTTTAATTTATAATTTAAAATTTTTTTCTTTTTACACGGATTTTTTTAAACACGATTTGAAATACTCTATTTTATTCTCTTTATAATTTTTGTTTTAGTATGTTATATGTTTTTTATTTATTCTCAGTCCTCTCAAATTATATATTATTATTATCTATATTATATTTTTGATTCAGTCGTGTGATTTACATTTCTATAAATATAAAGTTAATTCGCTTTTTACACCAATTTTTTTGTTAATGTTTTTAATTTATAATATACAAATTTTTCTCATTTTTTTAAACACAATTTTAAACATTCTATTCTATATTTTTATAATTTTTATTTTAGTATGTTGTATGAGTTTTCTTTAATTATATTTTATTTATTATATATATTATATTTAGTTCGTTTTTTCCAATTTTTTACATATATATATATTGATATTAGGTTCTTACCTATATGATTGCCGGTTCGCACCAATCGATCGGCTTGATCCCACAGCTCATGAGCGCTATTCACATAGGTGAGATACTCGTTCTGCTTGCACAGCATATTGTGTATGTCTTGAGGCACTATTTTGCCAGGCGGCGTATTCGAACCGGAGCCCTAAAATATTGAATATAAATAATTATTGTGATATATCTCATAAATATCATGATTATAATAAAAGCATACCTGAGAGCCCACCGAGTTCGACGGTGATATGGAGGACGGCGTATTGCCATTTAATATATCCCCCCTGCCCGTGCGAAAGAATTCCGTGCAGTTGGTGATGATAGCTCGACAATTTGCACGGCGCAGTTTGTAAAGTTTCAGGGATATCAGCGATTGGCAGCGCAAACTGAAAGAAATGCCGTTAGTTGCAATCGATTTATTTCTATATGCACATCATGATATTCACCTGAGTATGGCCACTATATTGTGCGATGCGTGCTTGCCATTCGTTAGCTGCTGATAGGGTCGATTCTTCGAGGAAATGTATCTGGAAAAATGGCAAAATCAAAATTAATTAAGTCCCATTTCATTCATAATTCATTTGTCTAAAATTATACATTGAAAAAAAGCAAAATCCCAATTAATTAATATACATTATCTATCTAGTCACATTTCATTCATAATTCGCCTAAAATATACATTTAAGTTTTTAACTATTGTTTGAATTTATTTTAATTACTAAACTCGCTACTAAATTATTTATTTACATATTTTCGAATTTTCATCCTGTCAATTTTAAATTCCATTTTAATTTTAATTAACACTGCTTGGTTCTATTATCATTATTTAATGTACATTTCGAGTCACACTTCATTCATAATTCATTAGTCTAAAATATACATTTGAGTTTTTAACTATTGTTGGACTTTATTTGAATTACTATATTTGCTAATGTTTTATAAAAAAAAAAATAATATTTCATATATTCCTCCTGCAAATTAAAAATTTCAGTTTAATTTTAATTAATGCTGCTTATTTCTATTTTAATTATTTAATGTACCTATCTAGTCACATTTCAATCATAATATATTAGTCTAAACTATTGTTTGAATTCATTTGAATTACTTAATTCGCCAATAATTTATATAAAAAAAATATTTGAAATTTTTCTCCTGCAAGTTCTAAATGTCCGTTGAATTTAATACACTTTACTCACTTAATTAGCGACAGGGTGTCCTTGTACATGGTCCACGTGGCCTCCATGTTGCAACGTTCCATCGCATCGGCGGTTAGCAGGAAGTAGACAATGGCCTCCAGGTAAAGCGTCATCTGGTTGAAGGAATCAGGCTCCGAATCTGCGGCACGCTTTCTCCGGATTGCCTCCTGCAGCAACAGATCGTTTTTTCTAAAAGAAACAAAAAAATACGCAAAATTAAGTGTTGAAAAACGATTTAAACTGAGCCTTAGATGTCAATATTGTTCAAAAGCTTTTTAATGTGGTTTTTATAGCAACCACAACCGTTTATAAACATAAATTTACAATTCTACATTTTGAATAGATATTTTTTGCGAAAATGGGTAAAGATTTTTTGACCAAAAATTTTAAAAAAAAATTTTATTTTTTAAAATGGATTTTTTCGAATGTAGACTCAATCTAGATAATAATTCATGGCTAAAATGACATCGAACATGGCAATCAGTTTAGTTTTGACCAAGTTATGGGAGTTTGAAATATGGGACTTATGGACCCGAGAAGTTTACATGTCAAAATTTTTGTCAATTTTGGCATGATTTTTGACGAAAAATTTGACCCTCTCAGAATTGGATTTAATGTTGTTTTTTACACTAATTATGACAATTACAATCGATTAAAAATGCAAATTCGCAATTCAAATTTTTGAAAAAAATTTTTTTTTCGAAATTTAATAAGGGGGGAGTACATGATTTTTTGACAAAAATTTCCAAAAAATTTTATTTTTGATAATAGATATATTTTGAATGCAGAGTCGATCTATAGGGAAAATCATAAATAAAATGGCTTTAAACATGAAAATCGGTTCAGTTTTGACCAAGTTATGTGTGTTTGAAATATGGGAAATATGATTCCAAGAACTTTACATGTCAAAATTGTTGTCAATTTTGGCATGATGTTTCGACAAAAAATTTCCAAAAATTTTTATATTTGTTAATAGATATACTTTGAATGTAGAATCAATCTAGACGATAAATCCTGATCAAAATGGCATCGAACATGAAAATCGGTTCAGTTTTGACCAAGTTATGTGTGTTTGAAATATGGGAGCCATGAATCCGAAAACTTTTATGTCAAAAACGATTAATTTTGAGTTTAAACTGTGTATGGCGAATTTTTTGTATTGATTTCTCTTTTTAAAATAGGTTGCTTGTGATTTGTGATTGGTTGTTGGTTTACCTGAGGGTGTCGTCGCCGGCGTGTTCCTCCTCGTTGTCGAAGTGGGAGCGGTAGATGAGGCGGGGGGCGGGAGGGGGCGCCGCTGGCGGCGGCGTCGTTTGCACCGCTTCGCTGCAGGTGGTTGGCAGTTGTGTGGCTGCAACAACAGCGGCAACAGTTGCCGGCAGCGGCGCTGCTGCTGCTGCTGTTGCTGCTGTTGGTTGCTGCTGTTGCTGTTGTGTTTGTGACATGGGCAATTGGCGCTGCTGTTGCTGATGCTGATGTTGCTGCTGATGTTGTTGCTGCGGCTTGTTGGGACTGCCGTTGGCTGCCGATTCGAGCAGCTCGAGCTTGTCGCGCGATAATCGCTCGTGATTGTTGGCGGGCAGCAGAACCGGCAGCTCCTTTTCGGGCTTCTCCTTTTTCCGCTTCTTCTCCTTGTAGGGACTCGAACTGGAGCTGGAGCTGCGTTTGCGTCGTCGCGCCGCCGCCGGCAGCTCCTGTTTCAAAAGGAACTCCTGCTTGACGTGATTCGGCTTGAATTTGGCCTCCGCATAGCCGGCGTCCAGCTCCGGCTCTGGCTTGACGCCGTGCTCGTGCTTGACGCCGCCGAGCAGCTTGGAGACAGCGGCAACAGTTGCTGCTGCTGCTGTCACATAGCCATTGGGCGCATATTGCGCATGTTGCTGCTGCAGCAAATGCTGCTGCTGTTGCTGCTGCAGCTGCTCCTTGGGCGAGCGACCGCTGAGATGCCCGTTTTGTTGCGTCTTTAGTCTCTCCAAATGTTGCTGCTGATGTTGGTGTTGGTGTTGGTGTTGATGTTGGTGGTTGTCCGCGTACAATCGGTAGCTGTTCTGATACCATTCGGGCGGCACTCGCGCCAACTTTGTCAGATCGATTTTGCACAT
>SCDS01000625.1:40793-45597 GCA_004149465.1 Drosophila nigromelanica
TATTGTCAAACTGTCGCTTACCCATCCTTTTTGCGTTCATCTTCGGATTCGGAGAGCTCTAAATCGTTCTCGAGGCTGCAAGTAAGAAACATAAACTCACGTAAAGACAACTAGCAATGATCGACTAGCAGATACCCTGCATTTTTGTAGCAATTCAAACAAATATATTTATATTTATATATTCATAACCAGATTACTGATGACCGCCTCTAAAGATGGCGCAAAAATGTTTGTAAGTATATGCGCACAAATCAATAATCGATAATTATCGATAACTACTTGCATATAATAACTAGAAATGCGCTCTTTCTTTGTTTAAATAAATTACGATTTTCTCCTTTCCTGTGTTTAACTGTTTATTTAATGCTGTCTAAACTAATCGATAACTATCGAAAGCTTTGAAAGCTTATATATGATTGATCTGTATAATAAAACCTTATTTATTCTCGAAAATCTATAAATTATAGATCTCTTCTCTTCAGTTTGTTTCTCCACGGTACTCACCATGAATCCTGTTTCTCCAGCGTGTGATTCTTTTCCGTTTTTAGCGGCTTTATCGCTGGCGGCGTAGGCGACGCTTTTGGGGGCGTCGGCGTCAGTTGCTGAATGGGCGTGACGACGGCGGCCATGGCCATGGAGGTGGGCAGCGTTGTGGCGCCCACCATGGCGGGCAGTGGCAGCTGGGTGGCCTGCGGCGGCGTTGTCAGCAGCGGGGCGATCGGCGATGTGATCGGCGCTATCGGCGTCAGCAGCGGCGTCATCAGCGAGGAGGCGCTCGCCGCCGGCGGGGAACTGATGGGATCCACCGCGTCAAATGCATACTTAAACTTATTGGGCCCATTCAGGTTGTAGTTCTCGCGCATCGGAGCGTGCGGCGTCGCCGCGATCGAGGTCAGCGGGGTCACACGATAATTGTTGGTCATTTCGGTGATTATTTTGCTAATATCCTTCTGCAGATCGAACAGAGAGAGGGTAAAAGAGAGTAACGAAAACAATATGAATATACATATAAATAAAATGTAATTTAATATGTATCTACTAATCTATTTTTGTTACCGGTAATTATCGATAATTATCGATAAAATTCACATAATATATAAGTAGCTAAAAATGTTCTTTGTATTTGTTTAAATAGATTACATGTTTGTTCTTTTCTGTGTATAACTGTACACTAACTAACCGATAACTATCGATAGCTATGCATATAAAAACTATAAATAGCATAAAAATTCACTTTTCCAATGTATAACTGAATATTACATATAATATTGACTTGGTAATTCATTTTATTTTGTATGAGTTCAATTAATCGAGAACTATCGATAGCGACGTGCATACAAATATAAATAGTTTAAAAAATATATTTTTCGTTGCATGAAAAGATTAAAGAACTATTGTTTTTGGTATAAACCTGAGTGCTGTAGTTCATTATCTATTTAATTAATCGATAGCTATCGATAGTTACGTGTATGAAAAATATAAATACTTTAGAAACATATATTTTTTGATGGCATAAAAAATTAGGAATTCTCTTTTGAGTATTTTATTTTATATCGAATTAATCGATAACTATCGATAGCCTCTGGTATAAAAAATATAAACTGTCGTTGCGTAAAAATATTAAGAATTCTCACTTGAGTATTTCATTTTATTTTGTATCGAATTAATCGATAACTATCGCATTGCATTGTACTCACCTCTGGTGGCGGTGGCTGCAGTCCGGCGGTGGTGCCGCTGGGTCGCTTGCTGCTGGCCGCTGGCGGCACGAAGCGTCCGCCGTTGGGCAGCGCCGGCGCCGGCGGCCCCAGAAACGATTTCTCTCGGCCGTTCGGCATTTGCGTGGACATGGGCGGGCCGAGGGGCGAGGACGTTGACGCTGACGTCGCTGCCGCTGAGGCATTGTTTGTGGCGCTGGACGAGTTGTTGTTGCTGCTGCTGCTGGCGGACGATCTGGGCGGGCCGCGAGGCGGCGCCATGCCGCTACTCGAGGGTATGTCGTTCTTCATCGGCTGCCCGGGATAGCCGCCACGCCCATTGTAGGGCGGCTTGTTGTCCGCCTGCTTCAGATAGGTGGGCGCCCGCTGCTGCTGCTGATAGTGTTGTTGTTGCTGCTGCTGCTGCTGCTGTGATGTGGGCACCGAGGCGGATGAGGCTGATGCTGATGCGGCGGCTGCTGCTGCTGATGCTGCTGCTGCAGCTGCTGCTGCTGCTGATGTGGAGGAGGCGGATGTGGAGCAGGTGGAGCTGATGGCGGCGGCGCTGCCAAAACCCTTCGGCAGCGCCTGCAGCCGCGCATTCGACGCGCCCGGCGTCTGCCTGTAAATGCCCACCGTGGAAGAGTTCATGTAATCCCGGGCATCGGTGTAGTCACCCAAAGCGGCGGTTATATTCGGATCACCCTCGCTGGGATTCAGGCGACGCGGCTCCCCAAACAGACTCGTCTCCCGATCGTCGCTCTGGATGCCCTGTTGCCGTTCAATTTTCTCGCGCTCGCGTCTTCGCCGCCGCTCGGGATCCTCCATGCTGTCAGAGAATGGGAGAGTGGCAGATTTAAGAGCGGGCCAAGACTACAAATTCACTACACCAAATTCTCTTTTTACACGCTTATTGAAAAAAATGATATTTATAAATCAGTCTTTAATAACTGAGTCTGAAAACTACTGAATTATCAATACTGATTAAAATTTAGAAATAATTTCCCCAATTTATGAACAAAATAATTCAGTTTTTTAATTTTGTTGTGTTCAATATAGTTTTACCTTTTTCTATATACATGCTTTTTTGATATTATATTCTTTTTATAATTTTTATAGGAAATTCTGAATTTTTTTTAAACTTTTTACGTTTTTTTTAATCAATCTTTAAAACCTGATTTCGTTATATAAACTACTGAATTATCAGTAATGAATACAATTTTGATAATTGAAAATTATTTTCCAAATTTATGCAGAAAAGAATTTAGTTTTTTCATTTTGTTTTTTTAAAAAAGGATTTACTTTTTTTATATGTATGATTTTCCTAATTTATTTTTTTTATTTTTTTTCATTTCATCCCAATTTCTCATCTACCGTGTAAATGGAGAATTAGGTGTATTAAAGCAAAGACTTCAAGTCTATTTTTTAACAACAACAACAATTGGTAGAAGAGGAAGACGAGTGGTTACACAATTATAAATAACAAACAAACATGACAGGCAACAACATGAACAACAACAACATCAACAACAACAACATCAACAACGGGAACAACATCGAGAACAACAACAAACATGGTTCAGTGTGTGTTTTTTGCAGCAGTTGACAGCAGTTTGACATGCGCTGCGCTGCGCTGCGGGTGCTATGTAAACAGTTCGACATGCATTGTGCTTGCGGCGCATTTTGTTAACTTTTTCTTTCTTAAGTTTAATTTGTTTGTTTTATTTTATTTTATTTTTTTTGGCATAATTTTTCTTTTTGCAATTATAGTTAGTTAAATAAACATTTAACTTTTTTATTATATATTATATATGTCATATATGTATATATATTATATATAATACATTTTTCATTTAAATGTCATATTTGATACTTTACGAATTTTATACGTACTTTTTTATATATTCCATGAAGTTAAAATTAAATCTTGTTTAGTTTTTTTTCATTTTATTGAAATATAAATGCATTTTAATTATTTATCATGAATTATTCTAATTTATGCTTTGAAAATGGATTAATAATTTGCAGTTTAGGAAAATAAAAACAAATTTTGAAAAATTACTCAAGTTCGTGTATTAAAATTTCCAAATTGAAAGGCTTTCAGCTTTGTTAGGCGTCAACAGTTTGACATGCACGCAAGCACGGTTTGATGAGCATGTAAACAAATGTCTGATTGCGGATCAGATGCGAGGAGTGAGTGTGTGTGTGTGTGTGTGTGTGTGTTGTGTGTGTTTGTGTGGTGTAAACGCGACAGATGTTTAATTTAAATATTTGCATGCGCATTTGAAAGCTTTTTGCATGTGCTCTTTTTTTGTTAGTAGAAAAATAAACCAATTTGGGCGCATGCTAAACACGCACATACACACACATAGAAACAAGCAGAGAAGGGCTGGGCTGGGCTGGGCTGGGGTTGGAGAGGGGAGCTTAGAAAAACACAGCGCAACGCAATGACTCTCAAAACTTACTTATAATTCTGGTTGTACAAATTGTTATTGTACTGGAGTAGTTGTTGTTGCTGTTGCAATTGCAGCTGCAGTTGCTGTTGTTGTTGTTGCTGATGATGTTGCTGCTGCTGGTGTTGTTGCTGTTGCTGTTGTGCCATAACGCGCGCTTAACACAAATATATCAAATATATGTATGTATGTATTTTTTGTTATATTTTATATATTATATTTTATTTTGATTTTGATTTGATTTCGCCGGCGCACCGCACACAACAAACAAGCGAAGACAACAACAACCGGAGAATACAAAAAAAAATATAGATATATGTATGTGTGTGTATGTGTAAGTATGTATGTGTGTGGTTGGGTTGTCTTGTTGTTTGTTTTTGGGCATCAACCGAAAGTGTTTGTAAAAGTTTGTCGCTCTCGTGCTGCCGCGTTCGCTCTCTCGCTCTCTGCTAGCTCTCTTGCTTATGTTATCGTTGTGATTTTGTTTCTGTGATGGCAGCAGCGACGTCGCGGCGCTTTGTATTCTTTTTTGTTGTTGCTTTCTGCTTCTTGGATTTCTGTCTGCGCGCTGCTTTTTGCTGTTGTTGTTGTTGCTGCCGTTGTTTGTGGCCGCAACATTTTCGCTGTCATTTGCTGCGCGCTGTTGCTTTGTGTGTG
>SCDS01000625.1:45603-59615 GCA_004149465.1 Drosophila nigromelanica
GCGGTGTGGGTTTGTGTGTGTGTGTGTGTGTGTGTTGTGTCTCTCTCTTTCTCTTTCTTATTTAGGCACTGATTATTTTTAAACAGTTGAGGAAGCACTGAGCGCGACGTCTAAGTTCGTTGTTCTTGTTGTTGATATTGCTGCCGCTTGCATTTTAGTTAAAAAAAATTATGAATTATGCGAGTTGTTGTTGTTGTTGTTTTGTTTTTTCTTTAAATTTTACTTTAACAGCCTTTTTAGTTTAAATGCCGCTTTTGCTTTCATTTGTTGTTGTTATTTATTATTTTGTTATTTTGATTAGTTGTGAGTCTTTTTATTGCTTTGTGTGTTGTGTACAATTTGTGTATGTGTGTGTGTAAATTGTGTGTGATAGTTAAAGTTGCAGTACCTGTAAGAAAAAGGAGAGAAAAAAAATTAATAAAAGTTCTCAATTGATTACTTAAAGTTATAAATTAAAAGCCGATAAAAAGTGTTCAAAGCTTAAATAAGCACACACACACACACACACATATACATATACTTATGCAAGAGAATATCACCAACACGCACACACTAGCACGTTCATTAGTGAAGAGAGCGAGAGCGGGAGAGAGGGGATATCCATGCTCAGTTGTGCACACACTTACTCACTCACACAGAGGCACATGCACACGGATTATGGGCTTTGCTCTGTCGCTGCTCACGTAGCGCTTTGCGTTGAACCACTATCAAGGCAACAGCAACAACAACAACTACGGGTGCAAGCAGCAACAACAGAATGGCGCCTGTACTTAAATTCACTTAAGTTGCCAAACCTCTGAGTGGAAGAGCGACACAAGCTAAGCTTTTTAGGGCATGCATTAAGCTCTGTCCTAATGCAGCAGCAGGTGGAATGTGGACTGTGTGTGTGTGTGTGAGTGTGTGTGTGCAACGAAGAGAGTGCATTAAAGTTGCGATACATTAACCAATGTTGCCAACTATCGATGACTATAAATAGCTAAACTAACGTTGGCAACAACTCTGCAAAGCCGCGTTTCTTTATTATGTAAATGTAAAAGCAATTAAGTAAATTAATCTTAATGAAAAAGTTTGATAAGTTTTATTATTTATAAGAAAAAATTGTAAAAAAAATCAGTATAAATTAAATACTATTTATACTAATACCCTCAAAAGTTTTTGCCACTTTCTTTTACAAGTTGAACTTAAAACCAAGTTTTTCTCAGATGTTTTCCACAGACTTTAATCAACTTTTGTAGGCAATATAAACAGCCAAACAACAAAAGAGAATACGAAAAATGAACTGCAAATATTTGAAATTGTTGCGTGTTATAGAGATTCAGATGCCAAGCTGTGATATAAAATCAACAGTTAAAACTCAAAGCCGACAAACAAAAGACAAATTATTGCAGCTTTAGATTAAATGGCCGCACATTAAAGTTTCGCAAAGCCAAAGAAGGCCAAAGTGAAATAAAAAAAATATAAAAATGGTGAATAAATAAATAAATACAAACAAAAAAAATAGACAAAAACTTTGTCAGGCTTTTAGCTTGTCTCTGTTGCTGACTTTGTCTTCATTCATTTTTGTTGTGTGCATAAACTATTTGTAGGCACTGTGTGTGGATGGCCAAGCAGCAGCATCAAGGCACAGGCAGAAGAAATAAAATAATTAAATGTTGGTCGGCTACGGACTCTGTTTTTGGCTCTTCAGTTGAGATGCTAACAAAATTTATAAGACAAATAAATTTTAACAGCAGCAGCAGCAGCAGCAGCAGAAGCAGAAAAAGCATAAAAACATCCCAAAACACAGCAGATTTGTGGCTATGTCAATCTTCTAACCCACTCTTTCCCTCTCTTTCCCTCTCTCTCTCTCTCTTTCTCTGTCTTACACAACTGCAAAAGGGTCAACATTGTGCGTCTGATGTCCTGTTTTGTGGGTCCTGCGACCAGAAAATTAATTTAACTGACACGTTTTTCATTCCAAAAATAAAAAGTACTTTTTTGTCATAAATAAAATTGTGTTGCATACGCCAAGGAGTCGGTCGCATATGCCATAGAGAGCTGGGGTGCGGGGGCGGTGGGTGGATCGGAATTTCACTGGTGACATCCAAATGAAAACTTTTTGATTTACAAGTGAATGAAAACAGCTGGTTGAGAGTTAAACATTATTTATACTATTAAGTGAGAAAATGTGTTGGAAAAACTTAAGCTAAAATTGAACAATAAGTTAACCAACTTGTAAATATTTACTACATTTTAATACACATAGTCAAGGAAACAAATAGGAACGGGAACAAAAGACAGGTTTGTGAGAATCGCATAGAAAGGCAATGTTAAGGTCATGTAAAAAACAGAAATTGGGTCAGAGAGAGAGAGAGAGAGGGAGAGTGCAACAGTGAAAGAGAAAAACATAGGGAGAGAAAGAGAGAGAAAGAAAGAGAGAAAGAGAGAGAGAGAGAGAGAAAGAGAGAGAGAGAGAGAGAGAGAGAAAGAGGAAGAAAGATAAAGTCAGAGAGGGCTTTACTGAGCGAGCTTATATAAGAAATAGGAATTAAAAGTGAAACTTTAATTCATGAGAATCACAAAGAAGAGCAGAAAACATTACATAAGATTTGTTACGTTTAACATAGTTTCACTAACAGACTTTATCAATTTAATAAAGAATAAACCCTTTATGCTTTCCTGTCGCGATTACACTCTAGCTGTAATGTTGTTTAATTTCAACTACCCAATTTCTGTTCTCAAACTATGCAAAGTAGTGCAAATCATATTCCTTATTCCTATTTCAAAAGTTTGCTGATGCTGAAGCTGACGCTTGTAGCTATATAAATTTTGTATCGTTTGAAAAACTGGCAAAATATATTGGCCAAAGCCTTGGCAAACGCCTATGGCCTGAAGCATTTTCAATTTTTGCGTGTCTTCGAGTGCTGGTTGCCCATCTCTTTACTCGCACATGTCTATTTACTTGGGGTTTTACTTTATCAAGGGCGATGGGGGAAGGCAAATATGATGACGATGTGGCGCAGTTGTTTACCGTTCGTTTCGTTCGTTCACCGCCTGATATCGGGCAGGAACAGCCGGCGGAACGTGGCGGCTCCTCTTTGAGCCCCGACTGGGGCATATGTTATGAATTTTATGCAAATATGTTGTGGCTGTGGCTGAAACGCCTCTCGTTACCAATACAGCCACCCACAGACCCTCCCCCTCCCTTCTCACCGTGCACAAGTTTAGCCCCGTTTAAGAAATTTCGCAATGTTGTGCAATTTTTTTTTTTTGGCTTGTCGGTGTTGTTTTTGTTTCTGTTTTTCGCAGTGTTTGCCATTCTATTAACATTTAAATCAGCTTTCGGTTGAGGCTTTAAGCTAAAAGGGTCGTTTGTTTCCTCTTTAAAATAAAAATTGCCATAAAAAATATGATTAAATTCCCTTCAGTTTCATTTATTTTCCTGTTTTATAAAACATAAATATTAATTAAATATTAATTATAATCATTGAAAAAACTGAAAGCAGCATATATATTTTTGAATGTTACATATTTCAATTCCAAATCTCGCTAATTATATTTTTATTTTACAACAAATAAAATGAATCCCCTTTAAATGTAATATAAAAATATATATTTTTATAATTTGGAAAAATATGATGAAATTAAAAAAAATTATAAAATCAATTCTCGTCAGATTAATTTTTTTTTGCTTTATAAAATATCAAAATTAATTTAATGCGAGTTCCATTTAAAACTGAATTCAACAAATTTATTTTTTCAGTTCCTCTTGAAATATATAAATATATATTCTTATGGCAACACATTCTTAAACTCTCGAAATGTTGCAAATCTTTTGGTAACTGTGTGTTGAATACTAAAAAATGCCAGGTTTGATTTGCATGTCGAATGGCCAAAGAGAGAAAGAGCGACAATAACAGAAAGCAAGAAAGCAAGAAAGAATAGGTAAGTTTTCAGGGCTTTTCCTGTGGCTCATCATGAATCATTTAACAACTTGCACAAACATTAAATTACGCATGAGAATCCTTTCTTACAAGCGCCCGAGTCTGGCCCCGGCATACAAAATTCAATTCAATTCAATTCAGGGAAGTCACAGGACACACGACAAGAGGACAGGGGGATAGGGGGATAGGGGGACAAGGGGACACAGCTGTAGAGGCAAAGAACACATGCGACTAATTTCATATTCATATGCATATTTAGACTAACTACCGAGCCATAAGCAGTAGAGCAGAGAGTGAAAAGCGAACGAGAACTGAGCCACAGATCCTAGACAACGAGGTGGGTGTGCAGAAGGACGTGTGAAGGAAAAGCAAAAGGACGACTTCATGCACATTGGCACGCCTAATTTATAACACAAAAGTCTACTTAACTCCCCAATGGCAACTATGTGTGGGCGGACAAATGGGCGGGGGGGATGGAGGGCGGACAGACGCGCTAAGCCGCCAAGTGTTGGCCAAAGGAAAGATAGAGAGACAGAGAAAAAGAGAGAGAGAGAGAGAGAGAGAGAGAGAGAGGGAGAAAGAGAGAGTGGGAATGGTGCTGCTAGGCAAGAGAGCAACGACAGGTTAGACACAGGTAGAGGTGCAAACGTGTGCTCGAAATTCATACGAATGCGCGATATAAATAGGCCCAACATTCGAAATATATTTCAATTTAGGAAGTTTCGATATTAAATTCGGATAAAATACCACATTGCATATCATATCGAAAATATAAGTAAATAGTAATTCGTAAATATCGAACATATCAAAACTCCATATTCGTCAGTTAAGTTCTTCGAAAATAAAATGAAGCGAATGTAATTTAAGAGATGGGAATACATTCTGCTTTATCGTATTAAATATCGATGCATGCCACATATAGCGAATTGAATATCATATCGTGTTTTAATTTATTTTCGCATGTCAGAATCGATATATTATCGATATCGCCGTATCGATACGCATACCTAGTTCAATTTCTTGCCAAGTCACTAGTTTCCTCTTTTAAATTTCCAATTTAATGTTTTAAGCTATTTCGAATAACTTGCCTTCAAAAGAATTGGTTGAACTTCATAATTTCATAATTGAACCTTGTAATATTTTTTTTTATATTTTAAATAATGTTTTCTAATATTTAAAAGAAAAAAATATAATTATAAAAGATTCTGCTATTATAAAACATTCTCTAGTTTTAGAATAAGAAATTTCTTTAAAAATCAGCTTCTTCTTTCAGCTAGAAATTACAATTTGTTAAGAAACTTTGGCCTTCGTGACACGACGAGCTCTCATTTCTAAACGCAACGCTTGTTGGGCACTGCATAAACAAAAGTCAAAGCATGTATGGATGGGTGGGTGGGTGGTTTCACTGTCTGCTTGCCTGCCTGCCTGCCTGCCTGTCCGTCCGTCTGCCTGTCCCACTGTGTCTGTATACATGGGGACAGGATTTATTATCAAATGGGCGCCATAGACTAACGACGATAGCCACAGTTCCAAACCGAGTTCCTTTCCGTTGCCCGCCTGTCTGTCTGTCCGTCCGTCTGTCTCTCTGTCTGCCTCGGTGTGCGCAGAGAGTCAACAAATTTTATGGCACTCATTAAACTTTCTTTCAGCAAAGTGCGCCAGCAACTCGACTCGACTCGACTCCAATTGTGAATCAAGGAGGCAAAAAAGGACTCTCCTCTGGTTTGTGTCGGTTTAATTTATTTCTTTAAACGCGCAACCAGCGTTTAATCTCTCGCTTTCGCTCTTTAGCTCGCTTCCTCTTCCATTCCGTTGTCTATCAATTTCAAATGTACTTAATTAATTTGTGTAGTTTCGAAATCAATCTGAAATCTGAAATGAAGCAGCTGTCTGCTTAAATATTTTTTCTGTTGCTCTACAATTTTAAATCTGATATTTTGAAATTTACATTTGAAAAACTAAAACTAACTAAAATTAAATATTTCAGCCCGTAATCCAAGTTGTTCTTACGGATTTAACATATTCTGTTAAGAATAAAACGGCTCTGTTAAGCTTTAACATACTCTAATCAGCAATTTAAGTTTAAACACATTCTGTTAAGTGAGAGTTTTTCTGTTAAATAATCAAATGCTTTTCAAATATATATTTTAAACATCTTTAATATTTATTATGTAACAAATTTCAATAAATTTAACATACTTGAAAATGGATTATTAATAAAAGCGTGTTTGCGCAATATTATTGCAAAAGTTCTTCATGTATTGCAATGGAAATACACATATTGCAAAACTTTCGAGTGCGTTCCAAATGACAAAATTTCAAGGCAATTTGCAACAGAGGATAAGAACTTATTTTACATAATTACTTTTTGCATTTAGCATTTAGTTGCATCCGAAACTCTGAATTAGCCAAGAGGAAAAAAGGTTTTTAATGCATTTAAGCAACATTTTTATGGAATTTTAGTTTAAAATATATTTAAATATATTTCAAGCAACGCTTAACAAATTGTGTTGCCTACTTTCGAGCGTGTTTAAAGCGAACTCAAATTACGATTGCTTTTTTTTCTTATTGCTGTTGTCCGTAATCGCAATCAGTTGCAGTTGCAATCAATTTCATATGCATACACAGATGGCAGGGCGGGGGGAGGGGGAGGTGGGAGGGGGGGGGTTCATTTCCCTCCTCGTGTTGTGTGTCAAGTTGCTTTACCTGGCACTTATCTATTATCTGCATGCGGCGCTTATCTAACGCAACTGCAACGGCAGCTGCTGCCGGTTTGTCGACTTGGCTTGGCTAACATTCCCATCCCCTTTCATAGATGCCCCCTCCCCCCCTTTCTTTCGCCTGTTTCTCTTCCTCTTGCTCTTATTCCTTATCCTACATATTGATGCTGACGCATATTTCCTGCTTCATTAACAGCAGCGCCGCCATAAAGTATGCAACACGACGCAACGTCCCGACAAATGTTTAAGAAAAATATAATAAAAACAAATAAGAACGCTGCAATCGGGTGTAACCGAGTGCGCAATACTCGTTCGCAGCTATTTCTTTTTAACATTTTTTTTTTTCACTTTAAACTTTAAAATGTTTTTTTTTTCGGATTTGCACGCTTTAACATAAATAATCGATTTATATAATGTTTATGAAATGGCACAAACCCAATATACTCTTTTTCTATTCGAGAATGCGTATAAAAACTGCATTGCGTTTTCTTTTTTGCCTCTCATTTCCTCTCCTTTCTGCATTCCCACCTGGCGCGTTTGCTTTTAACGAGCCATCGCCTTCGTCTTTGCCATCTCCCCCTCGGCCACTTCCCCAGTTTGTCTAGTTAACATCGTCCTGTCGTCAGGACCCCCGCACAGCAGGGACGCTTCTCTGACTCGCTGACTTGCTGCTGCTTGGACACTTTTTTTGTTTGTTAGTTCCTCCTTTTTTTTGGCTTAAACACGCTCCTCTTTTTCATTTCCCCTTGCTATATTATTTTTTGCTATTTCTTTTTCTATTTTTTTTAATACCCTGTTTGTAAGAAATTGGTAGTATTGATAAGCACAAAACATGTTATTTTTAACTTGATTTAAAATATTCTATGAATCAAATCAATAATACCAAAAAATACTAAATTATCAACAGTAGGGAAAATAAATGACTAATTTCCCAAAATTATAAACAAAATAAATTTCTAGTGATAGCAGACTTAAAGTTTTTTGGGCTTATATTTAATTTAGTCATAAAATAAAACCATCAATTTCTCTGTTTCATGGTGAAAATTTCATGATTTTAAATATTCGTTGAATCAAAACTAATAAATTATCAACAGTGGGGCAAACAAATGATTAATTTCCCAAAATTTTAAGCAAAATAAATTTCTGGTGATAGCCTAAAATTGTTTTTTTATGCTTATATTTAATTTAGTCATAAATTAAAGCCACAACTTTCTCTTTTTCATTGTGTAAATTTTATGCAGGGGTTTTTGCTAGTCGCGTCTGCTTTTTTAAGCTACACATTTGTTATATTTTTATTTCCTGCTTTTTGCTATTCCTGCGTGTATTGCCTTCTGCTTTTCGCTTTGCTCTTCTCCCGTGTTGTTGCTGTTGGTGCCTTGCGGTTTGATTTGATTAAAATGGTAATAGTTTTTGGGATTTAACTTAAATTGATGTGGGTTAGTCGTCTACAAAGTTCCAGCTCAATACGCAACCTGAGTCCCAGCCCAGCCCCGAGCGCGTCCTTCGCCAACTTCCCATTTTTCGTTGCTCATTTCCTTGCAACAAATTGGGGAAACAGTTTTTGAGACAGAACGCTCACAAAACAGAAACAAGAAAAAGGCGCATAAAATGCAGCATAAAAATTCCATTAATAAAATTGCATAAGAATTTGCTGCAATAGTTTTCGTCTGTTTTCTTGTATTTCTTCTATTATGTTGCCTCTTTTAGCCAAATTGTGGCATGCCCTTCGGGAACTGGCCTAAAACACACGGCTAAAAGCTTAGCGGGCAACGCGGGCCTTAAATTGCCCGAACCTAATGTATGTTTATGAAGCTGGCCACTTGGCAGCTTTAAGAGCCACGTTTTGATGCGCCCAGTGCAACCACCACGCCCCCAAGCTCGAACCACATAGATAACACCTGTCCCTGCCCCCGGAACTACACCTGCCGCCATCCTGCGGTTAACCATCGTTATTTTGTGCTACGTTCGGCAGCAGCAGCAGCTCCTGTTGCCTGCCTGATGAAGTGCAAATTCATAAAATAATCATTTTTAAGACCAAAACTCACTTTGAAGTTATTTAGCTAACAAAACAACAAAAACAAAAAAAAACAATGGTGCAAAATTGAGTTGCAAGGCGGTTTGGGCCTGGCTATTGCTGCAGCTCTAAGCTGCTTATCAAGTGAAAAACTTTTGAGCTGTTTAACAATTTGCTGGCAATTTGTCGGCTTTGGAAATGAACAAAGGAGAACAAAAAAACAAAGATACGAATAAATGGAATGAATCTGAAGCTGCTTAAATCCAATTGAATTAAACTTCCCAATAAAATCAATTAAAAACAATGAAAAAACTTCTTAGAAATGTTTAGCAACATTTTTGATTACCAGCAACATATACATATGTATGTATATATACATGTTTAGCTGTTAGCCTCGTAGTAATAATAAATATATATATATATGTTCAGTCCTCAACAATATATTATTATAATATAACAACACATATTATTTGTTAGGCTGCATTCATTTTTTTATTTAATTATAATTCAAATGTTTGTATATTTGATTCTCAAAGGAATCTATTTTAAATTTGTTATTAAATAACATATTAAGCCACATAGCTTTGCAACATTTAATATGTTTAACAACATGGCGTAAGCAACCGAGCAACATGTTGCCAGCGTTAACCTTGATATAAATAAAATATTGCGATCTTTGACTTTGACTTAAAAGCTTTCAACGACAATTAAAAGCTTATTACGCACCAATAATAACAGTTTTAATTGACGTTTGCTTTTGTTTACGAGCTAGAAAAACAACAACACAAAACGCGTAAACACGTGAAAAGCGTCAACTCTCGCATGTTTACAGTTTAACAGTCACTGTTGTAAATTGCCAACTAATTGCTCGAGTGCAACGAAAACATTGTCATGTGCAGTGGCTGCCAAACTTTTGTTGGCTTCCTCAGTGAACTTTGTCTATATTGACCAAAGGCAACGGGAAAATGCTTCTGTTGTTGTCGTTGCCTTGGCTACATTTGAAATAAATGCAACCAAAAGTTTAGCTCGAGTTTGATTCTTTTATCTACTGCTCTCGCTCTCGCTCTGTCTCTCTCTCTCTCTTCCTCACTCTTTATATATATAACACACATTGTCTGTGCATTTAGCTGTCTGCTTTTTTCGCCATACACTTCATACGTGTCTCTGTGTGCGTTTTTCGTAATCTATATTATAACATACACCCCCCCCCCCCCCCCCCCCCCCCCCCCCCCCCCCCCCCCCCCCCCCCCCTCTTTCTTTTTTTTTCTCTTTTTTTTTTTTTTTTACGTCGACGTCGCTCGCGCTCTTCCACCCACTCCACACATGCTCTCTCTTCAGGCAGTTAACTGTTTTTGTTCATCTCCATCTCCATTGTTGCCTTTGGCAACATGTGCGTCTGTTCGTCTCTGTCTGTGTGTGTTTGTGTGTGTGTGTGTGTGTGTGTGCTCTTTTCCTCTCTCTCCTCTTCGCCTTCTACTCTGACTATCTCTTGTGCCGGCCGGCGTTTGTGTTGGCTGCGGTTGTCCATTAAATTTGCCGTTATTTCGTTTAGTTCTTAGTTCTTAAATTGTTGTTGTGTTGCCTGCTTTTCGGCTGTGACTGTGTGGCCATATTTTGTATTAGCAAAAATAAGCAAAGGCTTTAAATGTGCAAATTTTGTAAAAGCTTTTTAAGTCAGATGCACTTGTATAACGAATATTAATCAAAAATGCATAAAATATATAGAGATTATAAAGAAAATTCCTCGAAAGTTAAAACAATCTAAATCCTAGCTCGAACTAAATTTTGGACTAAGCGAATATTCTGCTTTAAAATATAAAATATTTCCTAGTCAGATAAAAATAATAATGTTTCGTATTTGCATGTGCTTCTCTGAAATTTACATTATTTTTATATTTTATACTGATTCCCTTTTATAACGGGTTATTTTTTTTAAATTTTTTTAAATTTAAATCGAGAAGTTATTTTATTTATTCTTTTTCAACTTATAAAATAAATAAATAAGGTTAAAATATTTGTTTAATCAAATATATATTCACAGGGCTTTGAATTGAAGTATATTTTTACTTGCATTTAATAATAATAATTTACAAAAATTTATATGCATGGCACATTACTTTAAAAAAATGGTTGATGAGTCTTTTTTATAAACTGCTTTTATACATAAATTTGTCAGATACCCATACATATACATATGTATATGTATATGTGCAAATATGTTTTTTCCAGTCCCTTTTTTATGGCGTCCACAAATAAGAGGAATAGAGAAGGCGGGCAAATCAATTAAGTTAATGAAAACTGTTTAGTTATGCACAACAGCTACTAAAATATGCACTTGACACTGCCAGACAGAGAGAGAACGAGAGGGAGGGAGAGAGAGAGAGTGAGATAGTGATAAAGTGTATTTTAAGGAGAACAGAAATTTTCGGGCAAGCAAAATTCTTTGACACTTGCTCCCCAGTTGGCCCCAAACATAACTCAACTTGGGCGACAACAGAGCATCGGAGTGCGAGGCGGGAGGGGAACGTTTTTGGATGCTTTACGTTTGCGCTTGTTGGATTATTGAGTGTTTCATAAATTATGAACTTGTGACATGTGTAAATGTTGAATATTTAATGATGTTTATTAAACAACAAGCAACTTGTGAGGCAAATAATTTGTCATAAGGAGACAAACCCGACAACGGGGGGCAATTTGCCCTTTGACCGCAAATCGCGCCACTGTCAGAATAGAAAATGTGCTAATTTGTCTTCAAGTCGCTTTCGGCGCGATAATTACAAGAAACGATAAAGCCGCCCGCTTAGGAGAAAGGGGGAAAATGTTGTGGGCGTGGCCAAAGCAAATAAATTATCGCACAATTCGCTTGAAGGCCGTGAAAAAACTATTTCGCTTTTTCATCGAGCGAAAACTTTTAACAAGTTGGCAACTGACAGCGGCAACAACAACAACAACAACATTGAGAGGGTAGCCAATAAAAACGCTTAATCAATTAAATTCAATTAAATTGTGTAAATCACAAAAACGTGCTGAGAGATAAGTAAATTAAAGAAACAACTCGCAGATGTTCAATTGGAGAATTTCAAATCACGGCTAAATAATGCTAACAACAGGCAATCAAAAATTTCTATAATATAACAGTTAATATGCTAAAAAATAAACAATTAAACTAACAGCAATAATAAGTGAATAATTAAAATTTAATATTATACATTATATTAAAAAATTAAAAATTGGAATTTTGCAATTCATTCAAATTGTGTCGCCTAATAAATTTGCGCAACACTATAAATTTCAGGTACTTTTCGAATTTGCATTGTCATTACTATATAAAATCCAATCTCCGCTCCATTTAACACTCAAAATTTGCGCGGTCCCCACCCCAAAAATGACGACCATCAAAGCAAACAAGCTCATGGAAAACGCATTCGAAACAGGCATTAAATGGATTCCATGGGAGTGCAATAACCGAGCGACGCACAGACGGGCACGAATATGGTATAAACTATTCCAGCCAACTATGCAGACAGGGCGGGCTGGCGGGGGGTGGAGTGGAGAGGAGGGTGGCTTGTCCTCACCTAAACATTATTTCATTAGCCATTTTCAAGTTTTTGCCGTGCGCAATTTTAGTTTTTGCCATCGCATCTCTGCTCGCTATTTGCTTCACGCTTAATTATCTTTGTCCGTTGTCCGCGTTGTCCGTGCAAACAGTTTTCTTTTTTTTTTGTTTGGGGGAATTTAGGCAACGGGAGGCCAGCTCTGAAAAGCATTAACTATCCCCCAAACGTGAACAACAACAACAGCAGCAACAACAACAACAATCCGACAACCACAAGAGCTCTGACTAACTCCCAAAACTACCTCCCACATCTGAATCTGTCCTGTTACCAATTTTATTCTTTTCTTTTTGAGTATCAGCCACTTTTCTAATACCCTGTTAAAATAGGTGAGCAATAGAAAATATATCTAAATGGTAACTATTTAATTAAATTGTGATTTATTTTTGTTGTTTTATTATTTTTATTATTTATAAATGTTGAAAAGTGGACTAACTTTATTTTCTTATATATTATATTATTATTTTTATTACCTGACTAAATTTTGTTTTTGATTTAGATGAAAACTTATTATAAGATAAAAATATATGTATTTTTCTTTAATATTTGTCAAAAAATAATAATAATAATAATAACATATTTTCGCCGTTTTGTCGTTTATAAGTTTTCCTAAATTTAGATATAAATAGATATATATCGTGTCTGTTTTGTTTCTTCCACAATTGAAGTAGTTATTCACCAAACCTGTTTACAGGGTATCTCTGGCAGCATCGCGCATTCCAGCATGTTGTAATGTAACCTTGTTAAAGGCACACGTCTATGCACTATTCATCACCTCCCCCCCTCCATCCCACAGCAACCCAGTTTAGTGCTTTTTGCATACCTGCGTGCTGGTCTGGACATTGTTGTTGTTGTTGTTGTTTCTTTTCATTTTTTCTATTGTTCGTTTTGGCCTGGCCAACAGGTCGACGGGCTTTTAATTACATCAGCAGCAGCAGCAGCAGCCAATAAAAGCCCATATCGAGCTGGGTCAACAACGCATTTTCATGTGTGTGTGTGTGTGCGAGATTATGTGTGTGTGTGTGTTTTGCCGAACATTTGATTACTCATACGCCGCGTATCCGCATTTCTACGTTTAGATTTCAATTGTTTAGCTAAATGTAACCAATGCGAAACTAAAAACAAATTTTCTATTTTTGCAACTTACTTTTCTTGTTTTTGTTTTTCGCAATTTTCTTTTCGAATGTGCATGGAAAATTTTCAGTTGAACAAAAAAAAAATGGCAACACGTGCGAATTAAGTAAAATAAACACACTGTCAACTAAACCAAAACACATATAAACTAAGCACTGATAAAGGCTGGCCAATATTTGTATCTGTAGCCATGTATTTGTATCTGTATCTGTGTGTATTTGTGTATCTATCTATCGCTTATCTGCGCGCTACTTGAGCAGCTCAGACAAATTATCGCTCACATACACACACACACATACACACACGCGCTGAGACCTGTCAAATGCTCAACAAGCGCAAAAACAATACAACAAAAAATATGAATTAAAAAATAACATATAGTACATAATAAAAAAATTACGTATACGCCCCACTATCGGCAGCTGAGCAACATATGGAAAGAGCGAGAGAGACCAAGAGAGAGAGAGAGAGAGAGAGAGAGAGAGAGAGAGAGAGAGAGAGAGAGAGAGAGAGAGCAAAAGCAAGAGTAACTTAATGTGCAAATCAGTTTTTTCTTCTTCTTTTCTTTTATAGCGTTTGCTTTGCTCGCTGTATTCTTTAGTTCGAA
>SCDS01000626.1:0-54585 GCA_004149465.1 Drosophila nigromelanica
GAGGGAGAGGGGGGGGGGGGGGGGGGGGGGGGGGGGAGGGGGGTTACCACTTGCATGCGTTTTAACACCATTCGCAAAAGGCCCCAACGAAGACGCCAAAAGCCAAAAGCTAAAATAATATTTGCATTCTGCACGCCATCTAACGTGCATAAGCTGTACTAAATACATACACACACACACACACACACACACACACACACACACAGCATAGCTGCATGCAATACATATAAGAGGAGGGAGGGGGGGGGGACTGTGGTGAGGTGTGCTGGCGCAGACATTTTGATGTATGTTTTGGTAAATAAAATTTATTTGCATTAAATTACCAGGCAGACAAAAGCAACACCAGCAGCACACAAAAGGGGAGCAGCAGCGATCAGAGGGGGGGGGGGGCGATGGGGGCAGAGGGGAATCGAGTTGTTGCCAATGACTTGCATATGTGCCACAAGGTGTTGCTACCGTAGACATTTAGTCATATGTGTGTGTGTGTGTGTGTGTGTGTGTGTGTGTGTGTATGTAGACATTTAGACAGCGGCAAACATTTGCTAAATGTTTGTAGACAATTGGTAGTTCAACTAATTTGAGTCACTGTATGTCTGTGTGCACGCCTTTCAGAATGTGCACGCGCGTGTGTGTGTATATGTGTGTGTGTGTGTGTACAGCTGAGTAATTAAAAGAGAGCTCCAACACTTGAACTTGCCAGCAGCAGGTGGGCAGCAGCCTGCCCCAAGCTGCGTGCCCAGCCCACGTGCACTCCGCCCCGGCACCCCTTTTGGCCACTGGCCTCGTTATCGCTGCTTATCTTGCACAGAGGCAGCCATTGGTGATTAAAATATGCACTTCATTGCCACTGAGGTAACAACAACAACAACAACAGCGCATTCCAATTGCCAGCAGGCAAACTGGGGGCAGCCGGACAACCGGGCAGACGGACAACTGGACAACATGCAATGCGACAAGATTTGTCCACTGATCGCAGCCCAGTTGGTGCTGGTGCCAACTTATCTATGGCAGCCGGTTTTAACACGCTCTTTGCTAATTAATAGGCTCTAATGGGCCGGTTCTCATGGACGCCACGAACAGTTCATCCACTAATCAGGTTTACACATTACAAATACGCCTCGAAATGTACTAAACCTATGCTTAAAATGCTTAAAATAATACTGCAACTACTTGTCCTCCATATACACTTTCTTTCGTAATTAAACTATTTTACTGCTTGTTACATTTGCATTGACTCACCTTGTCTGCTAATGCAAGGACTATGTTTATTTAATATGTCCACTTACTTTATATGTATGTGAGTTACTTATGACTCTTTCCGTACCCATAGACATCATCTATATACATGCTTTTGATTTCACAGCTTAGTTGAAATGTTCTAAATAGTTATTGCGAAATTGGAATGAAAGTTTAGAAACTAGTCTGCAAAATTTGGTGATAAAGATTTAATCGATTTGTCACACTTCACAATTTATTTTACGCGTGTATACATCAGTATATAATCCAAGTTTCAAGTCCCTAGCTTAAAAAGCGGAGAAAAATGTTGTTTCTAAAAGATAATAACAAACCACTCCCAAATGATATCCATGATCACTTTATTTAGGTGCACAAAATAAATGTTCCTGGTGAAGATATAAAAAGATATTTCCATAATCGTGATAATTAAACATTTCCATCGATTGGTCATTCGGGTCAATTTCCATATTTACTCGGCTGCCCATTTTTGTAGAACCAATCTGATCTGATCATCACCTGATGCTGCTGTTGTGCATTTCTCTCTCCCCCACATGCATTTCCAGCTAATTTGGCACTTTGCGCACCTCGCTCACCTACATATTTGGTGCTAATTAAAATCCTTCATTATGAAATCAGCGGACCCAATCAGCGGCGGCAACACCGGGATTGGCATGGGGTCCCCATAGCAGCGCTCGTTTGACCGTAAGCGTGTAATTGCATTAGCCAAACGTTCGCTTTGCCTTTGCTTCAATCGATTGCAAAATGGGTTTCACTGCAAAAACGCGCAATACGCCGCCCTGCCTTGCAGTCTCCCCTGCACCTCACCTGTTCGTCAGCCATTGCCAGCCTATTTGGCTATGCGAAAACGCTTTAATGAAGAATTAATTGCCAGCAATTTGCAGCGCAAATCAATCCACCGTTGTCACCGTCGTGTCGTGTCGTATCGCTCCGGCCCATAGGCCTGGGTCCGGGCATACGAATTGCCATAGAGGCCTCTACGGGCGATTGCCTCTGCGATCGATACGCGTAAATTTCACAATTGCTGCTTGTTTGTGTTGCTGTTGCTGTTGTTGCTGGTCGAGTCTTATATGTCGTCGTCTACAATACACCGGAGAACTCAAATTAATTGAAAATCCATTACAAACATAGGCTAAATGTCACAATTGGCGTTTGTGGCATGTATTTGCTCTGGCAATGGCGATGGCGATGGCGACGCTGGCGACGTATTGCCCCAGCAACAGCAACCAGCAACTGCAACCAGCAACCAGCAACAACAATGGCAACAACAATGCCTATAAAAGCACAAAAAGGCGAAAACAAGTCTCGCACTCTGGTTTGGACGTGCGTGGCCGTCTTCGTCCCCAGCCTGGCCCCTGTTTCCTCGACCCACTCAACGTCTCGATCTGTTCAGTCAGCGTGAGTTGGATCTGTTGCAGGTTATTTGTGCAACAGGCGGCGAGCCAAGCTATTGGTTTAGTTGATCCGGTTGCGGGTCAAGAGGGGAAGAGGGGCGGACAGGGGGACTGGCAGCAATTCCACTTGCTACAGTTTTTGCTTTTGGCCTGCAATGGAAATCGAAACCCCATTCCAGCAATTTAGCGACAAATGAGCAATTAATTTTGAAATAAATGCAAAGCGCAAAACCGTTTTAGAAAAGTGGCACTAAGTGTGTGTGTGTGTACGTGTGTGTACAGATGTGTTTGTGTATACAGTACTTTAAATTTATTTACGATTCATTTTGTGGTAATTGCTGATGGGGCCCGATGTCTAATAGAATCATTGTAGACTGTCAAAATAATTATGCCCAAGTATACGCAAAGAACCAGATATATTGAGCAAAATTATGATACGAGCCAAATGGCATGTGACAAAGGCAGCCAAAGCTGTAAAACTTGACCGCATCGTTTATATGCTAATTTGGCAACTAATTTATAGCCATCACAACAAGAGCGACAACAACAAACAGAACAACAGCAATGATAATAAAAATAAATATGTATATATACATATGTATACACAAAACAGAAGAATCAGAAATGCATGAAGAAGAAAAAAAAATCAAAACAAAAGAAAGAAAACATTCGAAATATACAATATATTTTTATGTATATTTATAGATGCATGCGCCCGCGTCTTGAAGTCTGTAACAAATTTCTTGCTGCTGCTGAGGCGCATCCGCAGCAACAGCAACATCATTATGATGATCATTTTTATAATGATTATCAATTTTATCTGGGGTTTTCACATTTCGTTTCACCTTGTTAGGCCATACAAAACGCTTTTACGAGACTGCATTCAACACAAGGCACACAAATAAATGAAATAATATGCATATACTTATTCCCAAAGCAGCAGGCAGCAGATAAGGCCCGCAATCTGTACGATCGAGCTTGGCGCATTAACATAACTTTGACATGTCACACTAATTACTTAATGAGCTGATCAGTCCCACTGTCCAGATGCCAATGCCGATGCCAATGCAGATGCAGATGCAGTTTGCTGCAACTCGTTGTTGGACATTATTAGTTTTATTATGGCAGCCGGAGTCGATCGGAGCTAAGCTATACGACTATACGAGTGTATCCGACATGTGTTTCTGTTTTTTTTTTTGTATTTTGTATGTTGAGGCAACTTTGACATTTATTTGTTTATTGATAACATAACGTGACACAAAATGTGTGTGTGAACACAGGCATCAAGTTTTGCTATGTGGCAGACTTGTTGTCGGGCTGGGAATTTGCTAGTTGCTTGATTTGAAGAGCATGTACACTGAGAGAACAGCAGTCAAACTGGAAATATATTAACCTGAGAACTGAAATTATATGAAAAATGTATATAAATTAAAAATTAAATATAAAATTTCTTAAAGCATGCAAATTCTTTTAAGTATTTTTATCCAATTCTTTTACGGATGCCGATTTTCTCTGAGTGAACAATTGTCAATTGCACAGTTTCTACATTGTTGGCCCATCTGGTCTCAGTTTGGCTACTCACTTTTGTTGTTGTTTAACGCCTCATTTGCGCTGGCTGCCATCAAAGCATAAAAAGCAATTACAATGCAACAAGTTGAAGTGGAAGCAGAAGAAGAGAAGAACAACAATTTTCGGTTTGTCACTCAACAATTTCAATTTGTGTAATTATGCATAAAATTAAAGCGCTGCATATCATTTGCATGTGCCTTTATTTTGATTCCTGCCCCAGCAATACAAAATGCTCCATAAATTACGCGTGCCTGCGCCTCAAGACTGGCATACGAGATACGACATGCGAGATGGCTGGCTATACGACTCGGTATACTCTCTGCCTAAAGCTGACCCGGGGATGCATCTTTAAAATGCCATTTGCATCTTTGTGGCTTGGCGCTGGCAGCCCCAATGGCAGGCTCATTACTTTCATTAACAACACTCCGAGCGAATGCCGCAGGCGCACGATGCACGGAGCAGCTGCTGCAGCTGCTCCAACACCGCTGCTGCCCCTGTCCCAAACAGCGCCAGCTTCATGCGGCTGCTTTATAAGGCATGCGCGTTCTTTTTTTTATTTTCATTCGGGCTTTTTTTTCCTGCTGCCCAGCTTCGTCCTCGTCGCGGTCTTTGTTTGCCAAAACAAAATGCCCAAATTAAAATTGTTTTGCAGCCGCGAGAGAGAATTGAACTGGGGACATTGCATTTCCAGTCGTTGATGTTGCTGCTGCTACTGCTGCTGCTGCTGCGGTTGCTGCTTTGTCTGACAAATAGTTTAGACAGCAAATTTATTGGCCACTTAAAGGAGTAATTACCGTTTGCTGTAGACGTTGCCGTTGTCGGCTTGTTGTTGCTGCTGCCGCTTTTAGCCATGACAAGGCCAAGGACAGCAGCAGACAGACGACGCCTGTTGACAGCATCTCATTCAGCGCTTCAATTGTATGCAAATGTTGCGGATTTAGTTGCTTTTAATTGGCCCCAGCTCGTTCAGCTGACAGCAGCGGGGCCTAATCAACACCTCTCTCTTAACTAAGCAATCAGTAGGATGCGCTTGTGTACACAGCCAACTAATCAACACTCTCTCTCTCTCTCCCTTTTGTCTTTTGCAGATGCCAATGAGCCGCCTCGCATCAAGTGCAATCTGCGCAAACATAAGCCCAACCGCAAGCCGCGCACCCCCTTCACCACACAGCAGCTGCTCTCGCTGGAGAAGAAGTTCCGGGAGAAGCAATACCTGAGCATAGCGGAGCGTGCCGAGTTCTCATCGTCGCTGCGACTCACCGAGACGCAGGTGAAGATTTGGTTTCAAAATCGGCGCGCCAAGGCCAAGCGGCTGCAGGAGGCGGAAATCGAGAAGATCAAAATGGCGGCCCTGGGCAGAGGTGCCCCTGGGGCGCAGTGGGCCATGGCCGGCTACTTTCATCCGAGCCTGATGCATCTGGGATAAGTGGCGGCCAAGTTGGTGTGCGCTAATAAATAGTTGACGCACCAGCCACATGAGCAGCCAGAATGACAACCAAATAACTGAGCCACGCCCAGCCCAGCCGCTGGCACGCCCCCTAAAAGTCGTGCTCGCTTCAAACCCCCAAAATTTTGCTGTGATGTTAGCGCATTTTATTTACGATACTTCCAAATGTTTTTGTAAAATGCACTCTGTAAATACTGTAAGCATAGAGAAAGAGAGATGAGAGCTGAGAGCTGGTTCTGCATAGATCCAAAACCGAACTCTGTATATATCTAAACAAAAGCAAGCGAAAATGTTTCCTAATTGTACATAAATCTAGCGAGTAAACTTATCATGAATTCTTAAGAGCCAATTTGCGTTTAGTATTTACCGTTTGTTAAATGTACACTGTACCATAGACTTTCAAAAAATTAAAACAAATTATAAAAACTCAAAAAAATAAGAAAAAAAATTAATAAACATGAATAATTTATTTGTAAAACTCAAGTCAATAAATATGCAAACAAAACTCGACGGAAGCTTAAGTCGTAAATGATATTTGATTGTATTGTACTTTGCATTATAGGTCTAGTTAAAAGAACGCATGTATTTAAAAAATACTTCTAAGGAACTTAACAGCTATAAATATGACGTTAATTATACATTAAACCTAATATCATACGCAGCCCTATATATATATAGCTCATACATTCATACGAAATATTACCATATAGCGTTAATCCTCTGTAGTTGTTTACACTTAAATCATAAAACAAAATCCCCCGAAAAAAAAAAACAAAAAACAAAAAAACAACAGAAAATCAGTGAAAAATATATATAATTATAAAAAAAATTTAATGAGACTTTGTTTTTAATTAACTTCCCAGCACAGAATTTCGATTGTGTTTGTCCAATATCCGTCCATATATACAAAATATAATCACGTATATACCCGCAATCGGCAAAGTGATTTATTTGACTAATCGCGCATAGCGGTTACATCCGATTTTAATGTTTTTTTATTGTTCGCGATTAGATGAGTCGACAAAGTTAAGTTTCGGTTTCCATACAATAAGAAATCTCAGTTGGAAATCATCGAATTAATTTCCGTTCAATAACAAATCAGCTACGAATCAGCAATATTGCTTATATAGTTACTATATTAACTAGCTATATTATATAGCTTGAAAATTTGATTAGGATCGAACTATTAAATAATGCGACTACAACTGCAAGATTTTAAACGAGTGAAGGTCATACCATATTGTATAAATATTTTTAGGCGGCAAAGTTATACCCTATACCTGGACATAGGGTAAACTTAGGTTTGAATTAGCTTAGCACTAATTTTCCTCATTACATATGCATATATTCACGTAATTGATAGATTCAAGGTTTGGATTGTATAAACAATGCATCATATTATAATATAACTTATATTTAAGTTAATTTTAAATGTAGCAGTTAAATAAATAGAGGATATATCAGTTTACCAAACCTAATCTTGTCAGCCGTGATGGCTTTCGCTTTGTGAATTTTCAGCTGCAATGATTGACACTGATTAACCACCAGTCTGTGCGACTTGTAATTCTAATTAAATGCCAAATTGTCATTTGTCAGCTTAATTGCAAATTCCCCTGACTATATGTCTTTGACTTTGCATATGTAGGAATTTTTTCTAGGAATGGAAAAGTACATTAGCGTACTATGTAACTATGTAAACTATCTAAAGAACTTTAGTAATAGATATTATATAGCTAAATACAGTACTCATATTTTAAATTAATGTGTAGCGAATTAATTATGTAAGACAGAAAACGTTACATCACTTGGTTTTATGAGATTGTATTATTCAAAATATAATCAGGCCATGCAATTGCCATTAGTCTGGCAGCTGCTGCTTCAATCTTGCTAAACTGTATACTTATGTATTTGAAATCTATATAATTGTTGGATGTTTATTTTTAATCACTTGAATTTCATAATCAGCCAGTCAAGTGCGAAATGCAAAAGCGCCAGCGCGTGCTTATCATCAATCAATTAATATTTAATTAATCAGGCGAGGGCGCGAGGAGCGAAACACTGCGGTCGGCGCACATGGCGTATGCGTACTCTTGTTTACTCGGAATTGCCGTCGATCACCTCGCAACTAAATGGAGGTTAAGCATAGACATCAGCAATGCAATGATCATCAGTGCGATCATTATTAGCAGATGTAGCTTTGGCGAATTGAGTGATTATCAAATTGTAATTTATATTTCTATGCTATTTGTCGAGTGTCAGACGGGTTCAATAACGGACTCGGCGCACAACTTGCTGGTATTTGGTATTTATTTATTTACTTATTTATTTATTTGTTGTTGACAGTGTACGAGCGTTAATCGTTGTTGATGGTGCTGTTGTTATCGCGCTGAATTAAACCCCAATTAATTTAATTACAAATGGAAATAACGCGACGTTGGCAGCACCGTCCAAGTTGAAAAATTTCAAAATTTTGTTATTTTGATTTATTTGCCATTTGTTAACAGATGCAGGCAAATACACGTATACACAAATTTATTTAAAAAAATATATATATTTATTTTTATATATATATTTGCTTAAGTATATGCGTTCACTTGCGCTCAATAAATAAATTAAAATATTATTTGCCACGTTGGCGCTGATAAGCAAAATGCGTTCGTTCGATGTTTTACAGTAGCGTTTCCACTTAATCAGACTTTTATTAATTTTAAATTATAACGAAGTGGACATTTCCGACTTAATTATATTTCATATTAACTATTGATTTTTGTGTAATCTCTATTTAAATCATGAGAACTGCTTAATATTTACGCCATTAGGCGATAGTTAAATGAGTATTTAAAATGCTATGTTTATGTTAAATTAATTGCGAAATTAGTTAGCAATTAATTTGTGAGTATTTTTGTCGTTTTATTAGCTGAAAATTAAATTCATCATTTAATTGTAAGCACATTAATTATATATGGACGGGCATTTGCATGTCCGCATTGATAAATGCATTGCCATATGAATGCAAATTTCTACAGCAGCCAAGTATTTTTATCTCAAATGTCAAATCGATTGTCTCTGCAATTAATTACTCGTATATAATTACAATGTGGCCCACGCTGACGCTGAAGCTGATGCCGACGTCGCTGCCGTGGCTGTTGCTGTTGCTGTGGCGCCCTCGTCTCTTTATTAATTAGCCCTGATGCGCCTGCAGGTAGCCACAGGTGGTGCCGCATGCAAAACGCGCCGCGGCGGAAAGTGCAACGCGTTAATCAAAACGTAATCAAATCATTTGGCAAGGGTCGAGCTGGCGGAGCCAAACCGTTGCAGCAACAAGAACATTATAATCACGGCCTGGTCACATTGGTCGCCCGCTGAGCGTTGTCGGGCCCAGCAATTAAGCTTTATATCTGGCCTAATGGACCGAGCGCCGCCTGCGCTGATTGCGCGCATTTGTTTAGCGTCGCCGTCGTCGACGCTCGCTCGCTCGCTCTGCACCCAATCAAATATGAAGCTGTATCTGCCAGTTGCCAGTTGCGTCGCGCTATCCACCAAGACGGTGGCACAGCGTGATATTAACGCCCCACCGTGCGGCGGCGCATTTACAATGATAATATTTGTGTTCAAAAGTTATCAATGAGTGCGCCGCGCTCAGCGAACGGGATATTGAATGAGTCTGGCATCGACAATTGGAGAGAGATTGGAGCTGACTGCAACGATTCTGATGAGAACTTTGTTTTTTTTTTTTTTTCAAATACTAGATCATCTTGAGTCTAAAGCATTTTAAATAAAGTAAAACATTGTTGTAGTTCATTTTCATTTTTATACTCGTTCACAAAGTGAAACTAGTATGTTGGGTTTGTGCAATGCCCGTCGTACTGTCCGTCTGTTCGGTGCTATTAAAGATAGAGCCTTGAAACTTATATATACTTTAGTTATCCTTTTCAAAGTGTTAAGATTTTTGTGCCACGCCCACTGGTAGCGGGCTTTTTTGCTTTCAAAATTTTAAATTGCGAGTTTGCATTTTTAATCGATTTTTCTGGCCACAAATAGTATAAAAAAACAACATTTAAACTGATTCTAAGGGGGTCAAATTTGTAATTTTATTAAGCGGATTGCTGGGATATATATATATATATATACAACCTAAGACATATTTAACAGATTGTCAAGCAACTAGTTACCTTAGTTCATTATATAAAAGCCTGTTTCATATACAGATTTATTAATTATAAATTATATTTAATAAAATCAAGCTATTAACATTAACGAACACTCAATTAACAACTGAAAGTTTTCTCAATTCGGTTGCATTTTCTTCGTTAATAAAATTGCATGGTAAGAAAAATAATTTAAGTAACGCCTCTACAGCGAGAAAACCACTTTGCCAGCCATAACATTTTTAATTAACACCACACAGACACCCCACATCAGCGCACCGACCCTTGTCCACACTTGCAAATGAGCTCATTATGAGCTGATTATGCAATGCATTTGGCTATTTCAACTGCGTCCCCAGACTTCGTACATAGGCACACATACACTTATACTAATAGGTGCACAAATACGCCTTTTACACTAAAAGCAAATACAACATCCACAGTAGTTTTGTAAAAATACAACTAAAAACGTTGCAGCCGGGTGTAACCGACTGTGGGATTCGCGTTCACAGTATGACAACAGCAGAAAACAGTCGAAAACGGTCTTAACTATTATGGTTATTTAAAAAACAATCTATTTTGTGGGGCCAAAGTGGGCGTGGACCATTATTTAGAGGAGGACATCAGTAATATGTCTGCGAAATGTTCTGTACCTAGTTTTAAAGCTGTGAAAGAAATATAGATAACAAGAGTATATATTTCAAGTTTCAAGTCTCTGCATACACAAAGCCAATATACTATGTTCACAACGTGAACGAGTATACAAAATTAAAATACAACGGAAAATTCATTCATAAACGTTAGCGAATTGGAAATCCGTTTGCTTAACCTGCTTCGAGGGAGTGATAAACTTAAGACTACTCTGGCCCGCTCATTATAGACATCGTATTTATCTGTGGCAGGCACTCAAAACTCTGGCAGACGGCATGGCGGAGCACTTGGCACTCGTGTATGAGAAGCATTCACAATTACCGCGAATAAATTGAGGTAATTAGGTAATAAAAATAATGTTTTCACCTCATTATGGCAGACAGGCATCTGCGGCCAGCAGCAATTGGGCTGCCATTTTTCCAAGAAGCCATCCGACCACCTGCCGACCATTGGCATCGGACCCCGGCTCCACGCCGAAGTGGGGCACGTACACATACACTCATGTCCGCAGTTCACTTGCAGTTAGATCAATATGCAAACTCATTCAGACGGCATTAAAATGCATTTTTAGGAAAAGTGTTCGTATACCCTGCACTGACTATAGGCTACTTATATTGTTATGCGAAAGAGCCAAGTACTTGAGCTGACCACCCTTCGAACTTTAAAGTATTATATGTTGTGAGACACAAATGTGAATCTCTTTTAGAGCCTCACTATCTGTAAATTGAGAAATGTAAAGTTTTGTTTGTATCTGTTTTTCTGCAAAAAATTAGTTCGGGTTATTTGCTCTTTATATCGAATACACTTTTTACTAATCTTGAATGCATATATTGATATCTATGTATAAAAGCAAAAATAATTGAGCTGTTAATATTAACTATGTCAAAACAAACCACTTTGGTCATGTACCTCGCCGACATTAAGGGTATTCCATACACTCCAGTCTCATATTTTATGCGTTCTTTTATGCATTCTTATGCCGTACTTAGGATATGGTCAATGGCCGAGTGACAAAAGCATTTGGAGTCACTTTTATCGTTGTTGTATAATATGCAAATTATTAATTTTTCATGGAATTTTCAGGTCAATTACAATTTTTCCTGCCGCACTTCGAACCCGACCCCAAACTTTATATGTGCCCACGGCTATTTTCACCTCGGAACCCTAACGATTGCGTTAATGGCTCAAGTGAGCGGCTTTAATTGGTTGAAAATGTGCGCGTAATTATGATGTATAGTGTAATAAATGTGTGTATGGAGTCGTTTATTGTGGGTGCTGGTGATAGTTGGCCTTAATTTAATTGCAGTTGAAGTGCCTTCGAGGCGTTTAATGAAAGCGGCACCATTCAGATATCAGCCAGACGTGTCTTTTGGATGTCTCCTGGCTCTCCTGAATTAATTTTGTGGTTAACTGCAAAAATTCCGGGAAACAAAATGTGTAGAATGCAATTAAACAAAATAGCGTGAGATACGCGTCCGATATGCGGCTCGGAAGCAGAACATTGTCGTCGCTCCCATGGCTGAAACTGAAACCTAATTTCCAAGTTTAGAATTCTGCGAAAACCGTTGCCAGAGGTGAACGGAGCAAGCGGAGTACACGGACCGCTCCATCTGCCTCCATCTTCAGCTGCATCTCCTGGGCTGCCCACGAGTCAGACTTTACGTTTTTGAATACTCAATTAAATTTGTGTTCCCAGTGGCTGATTGTTGATGTTGTTGTTGCTGCTGCTACAGTTTCGCACTATTTTCAATTGAATTAAATGCAGTTGCAGTTGCAGTTTTCTGCTTGCATTTTCATGCGAACAATTTCAAGGAATCGCGCATATCAAGCGCGTCGACGTCGCCGTACTCGTCCTCGTCCTCGTCCGCTCTTCATCGTCATCGTCATTGTCGTCGTCGTCGTCGTCGTCGTTGTTGTCGTCTTCGTTGCCGGCACGCTCCGTTTGGGCGCACAATTAATTTGCGCCCCAAAACGAACGCACGTATCTGTGAGATACATTAGCGAAAGTGTAGGCCGCCACCACTGCGTTCGCAAATACAATTTAATTTGGCATACCCTATGATTGGGTCCTATGCAACACTTGCTAAGTTTGCCAGAATTACCTGGAAATAGTGTAGCTGCATTTAACCCTTTCAGTTCAAAATTGTTTTTTGAGTTTTACATATTTATTCTGAAAAATTATCATAATCCTATCATCATCGAACTATTCAATTATTATATCCAAAGAATGTTATCAATATTAGAAAAATGATTTGTTAGAAGTTGAGTATTTGTATCAAATATAATTTCGGGGAAACCGTGTCGCAAATCAGTTGACAACCCAAGTATAACTTCTTCACTGTCGCTAGGGTATTTAAACTTCGATTAGTTTTGCTTTGTCGTATTTTAATTCATGGGGCCGCTTTGTGTGCGACAGGGACGCCAGCGAAATGCAAAATTTGTCTGAAGATTTTAATCGTCGGCATGCGCGCTCAAAACGGCCCCAACTGCAGCAACTGAAACTGCAGCAGCAGCAGCAACAGCAGCACCGACCAATGATTCCGAGATCCGTGCCGGGCTGTACCCATTGAGTTGGGCCAGGCGAGCGTTTTCTAGGTTGCGCCAACTTGGTAGCTTCGGCAGCGGGCGGTGGCGTAGGGCGGGGCATGGCTGGCTGGGCAGAGCAGAGCATGTAATGCTTGCTCGTTTCTCTAGTGCCATGGTTGTTGTTGCTGCTGTTGTTGTTGTTGTTGTTGTTGCAGTTGTAGCTACAAGACAATTCACTTTTGTGCGAAATTAAGTGGCATCTGCAGCATGGCATTCCACTTGACTCCACCGGGGGCAGCGCCTCTTTGCAGCAGCATCTGCATCAGCAACTATCTATGTGTGTGTGTGTGTGTGTGTCTATGTGTGTGTGTGACACTGAGTCCGCGTGTGTGTGTGTGTGTGTGTGTGTGCATTTCTCGCTCTTGTGGGCAATAACTAATTACATTCGCAATTATTTCATGTTTTGGCCAATTTAGTAGGACAAATTTATCTGCGCGGTGTCATCTACTTAGAATTGATGGCTTGCCACATGAAGCTAGTAGTTGTTGTTGTTGTTCCACTGGCTGTTGCTGTTGTTGCTGTTGTTGCCATTAGGCGCCCTGGGCTCTGAATGATGTTGATTGTTCTATGCCAAATAGAAAATTTTATCTATCTGTCTGCCAGTTGTTGTTGTCGTTTCTAATGCAATGCTGTGTAAAATGCAATTATTAAGCAAATTAGCAAACATTTAGATATTCCGGCTAGATTGCCGCCCACCGAGGGCGCCATTGATGGCAATGGCTCATTCATAAACGAATCCAAGAAGGAGTCGGGCCAGAAGATTATCTCATTAAGTTTTATAGCTTCCGCAAGATAAACACTGATTGGTCTAAATAGATAAATTGCTGAGATTATAGTCCATATCGCGTGCTTATTAACTTATCTTACGAAAAAGGAAACAAACTTTTAATAACTTTACATTATTTAAATAATTTAAAATTTATTTTTATAGCTTATTATTGCTTAAATATATATAAATATAAATATATGTACATATACATATGTACACCTTAAAAATAATTGAGCATCAAAACATAATACAAACATTTTCAGATAAATGAAATACCCATAATTTAACAATAAAACTAATTTAATTTTATGTACAATTATGGTGCTTACCATACAATTAAATTTCTTTTATCTGCTTAGCAGGACACTTTCATCTGTCATCTATATCGTTTTATATACCCCAGCATCTGTAGTCCCATTCAGTGTTAAACCTTTTTAGTGTGTATGTGTGCATATATGTATGTACATATATGCTTAAGTAACTGTCTGTGTACATTTATTGCTTTACACTTCCAATTATAACTCAAAATCCGCGCCAAGTAGAAACAATAAAACTCACAAACACACTGAGATTTATGGCCACGCACACATGCACACATACACACACACACGCACACGTTGCCGAGAATTCACCTTAATTCAAGTAGAAGCGATTTAACTCCCCCGCCTTCATTATGAAATTGCTGTTCTTGTTATATTTTATTTTATACGAACTTAATTTCGCGCAACTCGACCACATGCACATATTTTACAACATACAAACACACACACACACACACACACACACATGTGGGGCGCGCACACAAAGCCACTCATACAAACGACTGGCAACCCTTTTTAAAAGTAACGGTAAACGCAACCATTTATTACATTTACCCACCACATGGGAGAGCTTCGCATGGAGCGAGAGAGAGAGAGAGAGAGGGGGAGGGAGCGAGATACTCGGCTCAGGCGAGTGCGAGTGCGAGGGAGAGCGCACAGGGCAGGCCAAAAGGATATGACGTTTTGCTTTTCACTTGGCAAGTGAGTGGAAATTTGTTTCATTATAATTATTTTCCACAATTGGACATATTAGTATGGTTGCGTCGACGTCGACGTCGACGGCGCAGTCAACAGCGGCAGCGCAGTCGCCCGGCTAGCTTTATGCTGTGCGCCGCCATTTTTGCCATTTAACTGTGCAAATAAACGCAGCCAAGTGAAAGAAATGTTGCAGCCAGACAGGACAAAGCGCCGAGCGCCGACCGCCGACCGACCCAGACAGAGAGCAACCTATGTGGAGAGCTGAGCTGAGCTGAGCTGAGGCAAGCGCTCCACGGCACTATTGCTATCCCTGTTGCACGCTCGGGCAGCGACAGTGCGACACGTCAGTGTGCGCATGTCCAACAAAGAACGGCACCGTGGTGAGTTTTGGCCAACAGTCGCCCCCTTCCAGTTGGGCTGCCCCGCATGCCGCTATTTGGGGTAGTTTTTATTGATTTCAGCCATTTACTTGCCCCTATCGCCGGCGCTTATGTATTGGAGTCAGGTATATGTATATATAAAATGGGAGCAGTGGCACCCAGCTACGTGCTGGGAATGACAAAACATAAAGTTATAATAATTTTTCTTTCCGCTTAATTGTGCCCCTGCGCAGCAGACAGATAGCCAGTGTCAGGACATTTGGGTGCTGATACTGTGCTCCATCTCGCTTTCGCGTTCGCCCTCTCGCTCACTCGCACACACAGTGACCTGGCATTGGGACTTTTAATTTGATGCTTTTATGTACCACGTTGAGTTGTGCCCCGCTCCCGCTCCCGCTCCTGTTCCCGCTGCAGCATTTTCTCTTCTCGCTCTTCTTGCTGCTGACAGCTTCCAGTTTATGTACATAGCTATAGTCACTATATAGTCGGCTGGAGCTCGAGCTGTGTCCATGTGCGTGCACGCTACAGCCTTTGGCATGGCGAGAGCGTAGGAAATACAGCAATTAGAGCCATATTAACCGTAATTAAATTTAATTGTTTAATTAAGCGCGAAAAGTGAGGAAGGCATTTTGTGATTTTGCAATGGCGTCACTCGTTACCCACTCCACTTCTTATATACATACAACCTCTCTATATACATATTACACACAATAGATATGTCTGTAAATATATATACATACATACGTATATATATATATACATACACCAGATGTGGGTGGCTCTATGCGTGTGCTGAGCTTTGCGTGTTTTGGCCGTCGTCTGTCTTTGGCTCTGGCACTGCCAGTTGGTGTTGATGTAACAAATAGCCATGTGATTTGATGCGACGGCTTTGATAGCCAGCCAATTAAGCATTCAAACGTTAATTTCAGCAGTTGGTATTAGTTAGGCGGTTGGGTGAACGCTGCTGCCGTTTCTGCGTTGGGTTCCAAATGGTTGATCATTGTTGTCCGCACAAAACGGTGTTCATAAAATTAAAGATATTAACGATACTTACCAACTGGTTAGACACTGGCTTAAACAGTTACTCAATGTACAGCATTAAACTAGCTTATATTATTCACTTAAAGTATTTGTTAAGCTGAGCATCTCAGTAACTTTGAATATGCAGATCAAAAACCATTACGCATTAAAAGATAACAACCAAAAATAGTTTTAATAATTTAGTAAATATTTACATTTAATTATTTTAACTAACATTTTATCTGTTAAATCAGACATTTGGTACACAACAATTATTTATCTCATTCCAAAACAATTTCAAACTAAAATATATGTTCGTTTTTAAGATAAATGATATGTTGCCCAAGCTGGCATGGGAACTGACCAGTTAAGGACACAAATATACATGTAAGGATGGCATCTGCATTAGCAAGTACATTCCGCTTATCATATGCATATTGAAATCCTACATCTGGTAAGGGCATCTGGGGCACCCACATGCATATCGATTAATAATAGAAGTAAGGAGACAATCATAGCGGTCATATCGCTGCATCAGTCATGTGAACATTTACTAGAATACTGGAATAACTTGCAATAAAGTCGAGTGAAATTAGCATCAATCAAATGCAGGTGCAGACGACTAGGAATGGGAACAGCAGCAGCAACAACAACGACAAACGGGCAGGCAAATCGCTAAGCAGCCTGACGGCAAACAGATGTCAAGTGGCCCGCATGGCCAGGCGGCGGGACAAGGATGAAGGGACGCGAGCGTCGGTCAAAAATGTCAACCACATCGTTGACATCTTAATAATGATGAATTAATGGGCAAACAAGCCAAATGACAACAACAATGAATACGACAAGAGGCATTTAATAATTCTTTTCTATTAGATGGAAAATCCATTGCGGCTTGTGGCTTGGGAAAACCAACAAATGCTCAAGAATCTATTTGGGCATTGATTGAGAGCAGCAGCATCAATTACGAGCACCCAGCACCACAGATCTCGTCTCTCCGCTCTCCGCTCTCCACACTCGACTCTCGACTCCAGTCATGCCGCAGCCAATGTCCATGGCGATACCGAAGCAGCCGATGGCTGCCAACAAATTCAGAAATATCACTTAATTTTTCACATGTAGCTGTTGCAGTTGCTGTGTGACTCTGACTCCGGCTGCGGCAGAGTTTGTGGCAGCCAAAAGCAAGCGATGTTCCATGGCTGCATAAATCATGCGATGCGAACATGTCAAAGGTGCAGCAAGGATTTGAATGCCCCGGTGCCAGGCAGTCAGCCAGAGCGAGAGATGAAAATATGAAGCCATTGTTGGGGCCGCATTTCCATATAAAATTGAAGCCAATAGCATGTCCAGGGGGGCGGTACGACCCAACCGGCCAGGCCGACCCGGTTCGGCTTGGTCTGGTTCGATTCGATTCGATTCGATTCGGGCTTTATTATGCATGCGGCTAATGTAGTCATCGTTGCGGCCGGACATATGCAAACAGGCCGTTCGAAGCAAATAAGAAACCCATCAGAATTTCTCACTCCGACCAGGCGCTACGACAAATAAATATTTTAACTCACAATAACAAAGGGCAACCGAACAGCAATGGGACAACTTTGGATGCAGATGCTCTGCCAAAAAGCTGAAAAGCACGCAACCATGGCCGAGGGCTGTTAGAAGCAACCACAGTTTCTGTAAGCTAAAAGAGTTTGATTTTTAACATTTTCCAAGTTCAAAGTTCAAACAATTCGAAACGCCAAGTTCTTATAATCGGATTTTGTATATTGTTTGATGAGTTGTGTTAAACGTGCAGAAAGCGAATGGATTCCTTTTAGGTGCGATTATAAGTTTCCGAAGTGGTACTTGCCTTCGAGGAGGAATGCCAAACTGGAAAATCCTTCGAACGCAATTCTTATGTCAACATTTTAGTTTTACATTTTATAAACACTTTATCATACAGCCCTCGTATAAAAGAGGTTCAAGCGGTTCGCAGCTCAGTTTGGTTCCTCCTCCTCCGCCATAAATTCTCTCAACCTGCTTGCCCTCTCTCATAGAGCAGCTCAGAAGATGTCCGTTTTTCAGTGCAGCGCAGCAGAGCCGCCAAATCTGGCCATCATTTGTTTAAATATGCGCCTGCAATTCACAATAACAACAACAGCAGCAACAACGACAACATTCGAAGTTGCACGTTTAACAATTCAATTTATTTGCAACATCAAAATTTAACGAACATGAAATTGCGAGAATTTTAAGATTTTCAGCAGAAACAAACGAGCGACACGATCCTGTTGGCTGTCTGAATGTCTCACTGTCCGAGTGAGTCTCAGTTTCAGCTTCAGTTTTCTCCAGCGCCCTCCCCCTAGCCCCCCCCCCCCCCCCCCCCCCCCCCCTCCCCCCCCCCCCCCCCCCCCCCCTTTTGTTCTTTTGTATCTTTGTCGTGGGGTTTGTTTAGCTGGTTTCTTCGGTCGGCCCGGTCTTTGGGGCTCTATGACCATGGCTAAGCGCTTGGTTGACTCGGGTTCGGGCTCCGGCTCGGGCTCTGCCTGCGAGTGCAAAGAGTCAACAATTTAGCATTCAAAGAAATATTTTAAATTAAAATTTCTGAAATTTTCGTCAATAAGCCAACGCGAAAACAATGCCACAAACATTCTGGAGTCCCAAACGGGCCCATAGAATTGCCAGCCATGCCCATACCATAAGCTCTTTAAGCCTTTAAATACTTGCACATATTTGTAGCCGTTGTAGTTACAGCTGATTTATTGGTCAGCAACTTACTCGTACAGTGGGCACTCCAAAAAACCCTTCTAATTGGCCAAGCCGCACCACAAAACAATTTTACAGTGCAAGCGTATGTTGTATACATATCTATTTTAAATTCAGTATTATTATTAAATATGCAACTCATGAACAGTTTGAGCTGCTTTTTCTCTTGAAAATTATGCACTTGTATTTATAATTAAATTGCATGGTGAATACACAAAATATACCAAAAACATGCAAGAGAATGAGTTTTAAATATCCATATTCTTTGCCTTGCATTATATTATTAAGAATAGCTAAAATTCTATTAAAACTTGACAATGTTTCAGTAATGTTTGGTATTAATCATTTAGAAAATATTTCTAAAATGAAAATAAACCAAAGACAATTGCAATATTTAATGCCAAAATTAGAAAAGGCGCAAAATGTATATTTATACACTTTCAAATAAAATGTACACTTTTAAAGAAAAAATAAAGAATATTACGAAATTTGTATTCTACATAATAATTGAATAGTTCTTTTTTTAAATCTAATTACAAAAACACATATTGAATATTGAATATTTAACGAGACAGAAAAACTTGAAAATATATGTTTCTGATGTTACTGATTCTGGAATCGGAGCTTTCCCTTTCTTCAAAATTCGTTTAGATGATTAGCTGACTGTTTACATTAAGATAGCATGATTAAACGAATACTTATACGCTATCTCATAATTATTGATAGAATGATATACTTAACTAATCCCACGCTTGCTTTATTTGATTTGCCATAATAACTAACGCCTTACGGGCATTTACATTTATTGGTCCTGGTCTAAGTCCTGGTCCCGGTCCTGGTCCTGGTCCTGGCTGCTGCTCATCACATTCAATATTTACGTTTCTCATCATCATGAGTTTGCCATTGAGGATGAGTATTTTTTGTGTTGTTTGGCTAATAGGCTAATCACACATCAAAAAGCGAGGCACAAAACAACAAATACACACACCGAAGGAGGCAAGGATCAGGACAACAACACGCGAGAACCAAACGAAATCAACCCCTAAGTGAGGCCCATGTGAAAGTCAACAACGCTAAGCGGCTTAGCGCTTGTAACTATGACAGGAGCAGGCACAGCAGCAGCAGCAGCAGCATCAGGACCAGTACCAGGACTTTGCCCAGGATTACAGTAACTTTTTGTAATTGCTTGTTGCTAGCAGCGTCGTTGCTTGAAGCGATTTTTGGATTATTTGTGTGTGCGGCACGCGGCAAATATAAATTAACAAAGTTCGTGAGAGAACGCCAAAAAGAGAGACAGCGAGAGAAGAGGAGTAAGGGGAGGTGCCTATAGCGAAGTTCTTGGTTCAGTTGCATATTTGATTTGGCTGAAAATTGCCAATGCATTGATTTGCATATTTGCATGTCTGCAATGTTGTTTTCCTGGCTGTCCTGGCTGTCCTGTCTCCCAAGCTCCCATGTCAGCGATCCTCGTCTTTTTGCAAATTGAAATGTCAAGCCTTCCGCTGAGCGCTTTATGACAAGCAGCTTGGCAACGTCTTCGACTTTGGCAACAGCCCGTTGAGTGACTGATATATCTGCATAAAGCCGTCGATGTTGATGTCCATCTCGTTGTCGTTGTCCACGTCAACGCATCGCATCGCAACGCAACGCAACGCATCGCACACTAAATTAACATTTTCAAGGCGCTTGTCAGGCGGGCAAATGTTATTGCAAATGCAAATCGCCACGACTCGCAAACCAGTTGCCATTTACCAAGGATATAAAACCGGACTGCAGCCAATTCCACATTTTCAATAAGGCTCAACGCGTGCCAGGACACTAAATGGCCAACCAAGTGCTCATCAGCCACGTCAGCAGCCCACATAACTTGATCCTTTCAGTGCCTGTGCGTAATTTGCATAATAAAATTTTCATTGTTTTTTTTTTATGAGGCACCCACACACCAACACACATGCACACGTCAATTTCGAGACTCGAGCGCAGCATGAAAAATTGCAAATTAATGTAAATCGCAGCAGCAAACATTTTCATAGGGCTTTCGCCATTTTTATGAGCCCCACTACAAAACTGGCACTTGAAGCTTCTAAACGCCTGCACAGCAATAATAAAAACAAACAACGCAAAACAAATAAAAATTGTTTCGGTGCAGAGTGCGACAAGTAGATACCCTATAGTGAGCCAAATGTACACCAATTCGTATCCATAAACCTAAATGAATTACAAATTATTTTGATGATATAATTGATTAAAAAACGTAGCTTTATTATTAATGAAGCTATGAAAACAATAGCCGAATTGCTTTCAGTTTTCCCCCAAACAAATCTTGTTTCCATCTCCCACGCGAAACACATTCAATAATCGGCACTAATTTTTTTAGGGAAGTTGACAAAGCGATAGCTTCGTGAAAAATATGGAGTATATTTTTTTCGAGTTACGTAAAATGACTGCTTTCGACAGCTTTGGCTCTGTGGGTGTTGGGTGTGGCTGTGGGTGTGAAAACATCAAAATCAGGGCTGGGGCAGCGGGTGCTATCAATATGATTCGAACATTTTTGCATTATGTCAGAAGTTGAAGCGATAAACAAACCGACAACTGGCATCCACAGCAAGGACAAAGCAGCCGCAAGACGCAGGCAAAACTTTGTCCTTACATGTGCGCCATTTTGTTGCTTGCGGCTGTTGGGACTGGCTCCTTTTTGTTGTTGTTGTTGTTGTTGTTGTTGTTGCTGTGCTTCAATTGCCTGTTATGTTAACGGAAAATGACAAACGAATTAGTTATTGACAACAACAGGAAACAAAAAAGTTTTGCGTTGGCGCAAAATTTCCGCTGACTATTGCAAAAAATCAATGTCGATTTGACGTTACAATGTTGGAACGTTGGGTAAGTCGATGGATGTTAACATATGCTAATGATGCCGGATGTTAGTGTGTGTATGTCGAGTGTTGTGTTGTTGTCACAGGTATGTGAAAAGTTTGACACTTTCGTCAATACCAACAAATTATGACTAAAATTTGCACATTTAAATCGAGAAAATTGTTTGTAGATACTTCTAGATAAAAAGTAATATATTTTAGACTGTGTTCAATTATTCTGGAAAAATATAGAAGGTTTTAAAATTAAATTTTGCGTCTTTGTAAAATTAAAAATGATTTGCAGATATTAATATTTTATAACAAAAACTATTTTAATATTGATATCAAATCAAAAATGAGTTAAGATAAATTAAAGTCAGTTTCCTAACACCAAGTGGACAATAAATTTTTATTTATTTTAACAAATTACAACAAGTTTTATTTTAACTATGATTTTTGTTGACAATAATTGACTGCAATAATTTAATTTTACCCTAAGCCAAGAAAATCGGATCTGTTAAAGATCAAATTACTACAATCACCGTTAGCGTTGCGGATGCCACCCATAACAAGTCCGACTCCAAGTCCCAGTCCAAGTCACGTGTCAGCAGTCAGTCAAACCCTTGGAAAGTGACTGGGAACGTTTGCTGGATGTGCGCTTATGATCATTCATCAAGCTAAATGTCAATGGGACACGTTTTTTCACGTGCCTTTTGACGGGCGTTCGCCGTTTGCCGTTTGCCCAAAAATTAAGCCTCTTAATGCAGGTCCTTCTGGCCGGTCCAGTGATATCACAAAAGCCTTTAATTGTATTAAAGCGCGATTGACGTTTAAAGCTGATTGTTCGCGTGTGTATGTGTGTTAAATGTTTGCTAGTTAAATTGATTGATTGGCGATTGCTGTGATTGAAAGACTTGAAATTGAGTCTTTTGAAATTCTCATACGCGAGGCTAGCCCAAAACAAATACTCCTCTTTAATTAATCATTGGTCAGCCCATTAAATTGCACTCAAACCAAGCTTTTGTTACAATAAAAATAAAATTAAATGTAGAGTTTGATATAACTTGAGCTAAAATTTAAAAATGTTCAAGGAAAGTTTTAATTTAAATGGAATTTACGGAGAGCTTCTGTGGGCGCAATTTTTTCACGATTTTGTTAGCCCAATCTGTTACCTTTATGACATATTTCTTAAGGACAATTTCCGCTGCACATACCAAATTTAAATTTTATCAATATTTTATTTCAATCTTTATTTATAGACATACCTCGTTCGTGGGCCATAAACCCACGATCAGGCTATATTCTAAGTGTTTTTGCGGTGCTGCTTCAGACACGATGCGCCCACAAAGAACACCGCCTGTTAATCCGCAGGAAATGCAGGACATCAAAGACGCCTGCCTCTGCCCGCATAGCCTGGGCCTAATTAAATATTGACAAATCAATTTGAGTTAAACGATTTGTGCGCAGCTGGGAACGCGTCGACAGGGACATTAGCGATATCCTTGCAGCCGCCGACGCGACGTTTTGGCCATTGGCAAAGGGCAAACAAAGCTGCGATTCGTTTGCGACTTGCTTTCATTTTAATCGATTTAAAATCCATTTGACTTTTAGCCATTTGAGCAGCCATTTTTTTCGAGCATGCCACCCAAAACGACAGCCTGATGGAAGAGCAGCCAATGAAAAACCTTTTCACATGCAAATTTTCGGTGAGCAAACATCACGTAGAGCCATCATCAATATGGCGCCAGCTGTGAGAGCGGGGACGAGTTTGATTGCCATGCGATTGGCATGTGATTTTTATGCTCGTAGCAGCAACTGCTTTGCATTTCATTTTGCATTTGAATTTGATTTGATAAATTTTATGCTGATTGGAAAACGCTGCTAAATGTGTCCCCAGGTGCTGTGCGGTCCGGGGGAATTTAATTTGATTTCTCGCTCCACCATTATTTTCCAAGGTGGCCCATTATTGACTATTAATGTGAACAGGGAATGCGTACAGTAATCCCAACCAGCAGGGCAACCATCAATGGCAAACAATGCTGCCTGATGAATGCATTCTGCGCATGCAGCCCCATCAAATTGGCGACCCATGCATAGTTCAGGCTCTCTGGCGTCCCACAAATTGCCGTGCGCCTCGCTGATGTCTTCATAACACAAATACCAACAAAACTAAGCAGCCAACTGGCCAACGGGCCAACAGGCTAACAGGCTTTCTTGCTTGGTTGCCGGGCTCCTCTCTGCGTACCAGTCCATATACAGAGCTCAATTCGATTACGTTTTCGTTAAATGTAAAATTTATACGCCCCACGTCAATTGTGACAGTTCACTCAGTCACATTGCAGCCAGCAGCGACAGTCGCTTCATTGAATGGCCAAACGAACCCGAGAACCAAACTGGCCGACGAATTTCTGAATATTGCACCTACGGTGCACACCAGCTAAAATGGCTGTGCGCAATCGGAAATTCTTCCATGTAAATAAAATGTAGTTTTTGCTTAAGAAATATGAGATTAGTTTTTCTTTATTGTATCTATAGGGATTTTGTTTTTTTTTTTACAGAAATATTACCTCAAAAAAAAGTAATACGCTAGGCAATATTTACTATATTTCACCCATTAATTAATACTTCTTAAAATGCAATCCACAAAATTTCTCTTAGCCAGTATTAACTATGGGATAATCATAGAATTATACAGCATTGCCCTGTTAAGAATATATAACAAGAAAATAAACCATTTCCGTTTCTCCGCAGTATATCACGTAGGCAATATGTCCTGTAGGATAGCCGAATTATATGTTAATATTGTTGCTATTAAAGCATTAAAGCTGTATAGTTCTCCTTTTAAGAAAACTGGTTAGAAATGGATACCACAATGGTTTTGCTTAGGCAATATCTACTGTAGCATAGCTATACAATGCATGCATTACGGTCATTCTAGTCTTTATTCCAGCCTCTGACCGCTGTGCGTGTCTAGTCTGTCTGTCTGTTGTGCAATTGCGCATGCAAGAGGAAATTGAATTGAAATTCACAAATATCACAAAAAAGGAGCTCGTTATGTGCGTTTCTGAGGCGCCGTCCTGTGCCGGCCTGTCGCCAGCATCCTTGCCTAAGGTTTCAAAGTCAATTGCAAAAATTAGCGCGATTCAAACACCCTTTCAATGATGTTGTTGTTGATGCATGTGCCAAACTGTAAAAGTATCAAATTACACATCCGCCGGAAACAGCGTCGACTTGGCAGCGACATCGTTTGCTGACACCGTTGCCGTTGTCGCTGTCGTCCTGCGGCACTTCTATTTTGTTATCGGACATCCTAGCAGCAAGGCTTCGAGTTCTGTAAAATTTTAAGCACTGCCGTTTGCGGTTTTCGACTGGTACAATCATAATCAGGCATAATCCTTATATGAAACCCGCCCCTTGCCCGATGGCAAACATATTGAGCGCCTGGCGCTGTGCTAAGCCGCTGATGCATTGTCCTGTGTCGTTGTCGTCCAACCACTAAATGACTATAAAGTAGCAACTTCCGCGACTGTTGCGCAAAATCATTCAATTTCCGTTTAGGCACACTGCAGCTCCTCCCCACGCTCCACGTGCGTGTCCTGGCTGTCCTGCCCACTCTGGTGGCCGCGTGTATATGTTTGCGCATCATAATCGAGGGTGTGATTTGTCCTTTTCTGCGTTTGCCTTTTGCCAGCATCCTTATGAAACATTACCGCAATTTAGTTGCCTTTTGCCACCCACCCGCTGACGTTTCTCCATGTCGTTGCCTGCGAAAAATTTGAATAATTTTTATTACGTGGCACGTTATGAATTTTTGATGAGCTCTCTGTCCCACAATGCTGCTGCTCGTGTTGCAACTGTTGTTGTTGCTGTTGTTGTTGTTGTTGTGCTTCTTTCTTTCTGTTGCTGCTGGCAGAGGGCGTGTGGCCAGTTATCCTTCACTAAGCCAAGTGACAGTGCCACAATTTATTAGATTCTCAGCCTCATTGTGGGCTGCGTTGCCTTTTTATTTTTTTTTTTTCGCAGCACCGGCGACGACATCGTCAGCATCAGCATCAGCGTCTGTGCTGCAAGTTTCCGGTACGTTCGAGTCAGTGGCAAGAAACGGGGCAGGGTCAGGGGGAACTGAACTGGGCGTGCTGTGTAATAAAAGCAAATAAAATATTCTTTAATATGCGACACTCGCCATAGTCATCCCAGGTTTCGTCTTCCCGCACCCCGCACCCCGCATCCTGCACCCTACACCCAGCACCATTTGCCACCACCCTGCCAGACATCAGCTATCCTGTCGGGCTGTGTGTGCAATTTGCATATATATTGGCTCGACAAGCATTAATATGTGTAATCCCGTAATTTTTTAATTAAATCAAATTGTTTTCTTTATTATTTTTTTTCTTGCACCCATCGGTCGTGTGAATTTTGCTTTGAGCGTTTATTTATACAACAGTTTACTCATGTCATAGAATACTCCTCAAAGCAGTTTTTATTATTGTCAAACTGCCCACTGCAGTGAAAAAATATATAATATAATAAATTTCCCTACATTATATAATAAATAATATGAATATATTTTTAACCAATTTATTAAAAACACCATAATATTTAACATATTTCATATTTAACACAATTTTTGACAAAATAAGTATGTATACCATAGCTCCCTATATTTCGGGCTTATTCTGCTTTTCAAATATATTTTTTTGCTTTCTAAATCGTCCCATTTTCAAGAAACATATTTTTCTGAAATTTTGAATTGAACATTTTTATGTTTAATCCATTGTGGTTGTCACAGTTGACTATTTATTTAGGTTTAAATTACTACACAATTTTTCCACATAGTTAATATATAGTTTTCACAAGAAACGTATTACAACAAGTGTACTGTTCTCATTTGCACTAATTTGTACAAGTATCTAATATCTATTAATTTTGTAAGTTTGAACTTAAACTCTATATATACTTTGGAATTTCAATTTATCGTCGTTTTAACCAATTTTGTTTGAGCTTTAACATTCTTAAAAATTTTGACAACTTATAAATATATTTGGTTTATTGTCAATCAGCCCCTATCCATCAAGCTGCCCCCATCTCAAACACATGGATCAGCGCCCAAGCTATCATAACTACAACTGTGCTAACTATGCGTAACTGTAATAATTTCTCGTACAGCCAGAACCCAAAAGTCATTGGCGTTGCCTTCCGGATTTGAAACGATTAAGTGATTTCGTGCACACTGCATGATAATTGGATTAATATGCGCTGACAGCGGACCCAGCCCAGTCCAGTCGAGTCCATTCGAGTTCAGTCAGCAGTCAAACAGGATGATGGCCATGCAACCACCAGGGTGACTGTGGATGTAGATGAAGCTGGAGATGTAGATGGAGAATTGTGAGGGTGGGGTTGGCTTTGCGGAACTGGATAGCCGGGCTGTTGCTCTGGCTAAATGGCAAATTATAAGAATGTCGTTCTGGGAGAACGTAGGGGTAAATTAAGTAGATCAAGCAATGCCCAGTGAAAGTAAGTGGTTCAGTGTGTGGGTTAAATGCTCTCGTTATCGTCAGCATCAAAATCACAAATATGCTATCTCTCTTTCTCTCTTTCTCTCTCTCTCTGTCTCTCTCTCTCTGTACACACCATATATCATAGCATCATCAGGGCACTGCTGAGGGGTGGAACGAATTCATAAGCAAACTTGCCGTCGGCTTGGCTTTGCCTTTGGCTACGGGTGGTTAACGCTAACCCTCAAATTGTGCTGCTAACCCTCGACTTTTGTTGGTGTAAACCAATTTAAGCAGCGCTCTCGTGGGAGGAGAAAACATATTCCAAGTGCCACCACAGTAAATCCCAGCGTATGCTTCTGCTTATGCTGTGTGAAGTCAGGATTGCGATCTGATGAAGTTGTATTGCTAATATTGATAACTGCAGACACACCCTTTGCTTTGATTCCTTGAGTCAATTATGAAAAAAAGGCCAAATTTTGAATACGAAAATACTTTAGGCAACACGGCCAGTCAACGGCAGGCTCAACAATTTGTCAGCCAAAATGTGAGCGGTCAACATGCAAACAGCTCGGCTTTTTGGTCAAACAACTGTTCGGCCACTTAGCTGTCCATTACCGATCGCTGCCGCTGGACAAACAAATTAAATTGATTTGCTTGCCGGGCCACAGAAGCCGCTTCCGAAGTGCCTGGCCATCGTCACATTTGGCCGGGCACCGGCGGCGGTGCGATCAAAAACCAAAAATTATTTGACAATCGATTGGTGCAGGCAAGGGTTAAGTTTAAGCAGCTAAGTGCCGGAATAGAGGACCCATCCGTGATCAGTGGCTGCCTAATTGATAAAGTAAACCGTATGAAAATTAGCGGCCAACTTAAAGAAAGAGCTCGTTTACCCGCCGATTTTCTTATGATTAATATATTTGCACAATGCCTGGTCCCCCGCGCAGTCGAGCGCTCAATTGCCCAAAGGCGGCAACGATTTTAACACCTCCTCAGCTCGGATCGGCTCAGTTTGGATCAGTTCAGCCCATAAAGATGAGCTGCAAGTGGATAGCTGCCGTTATTGCCGTTGTTGCTGCCGCCTTTTGTGTTTTGGCTGCTCATTAGTGGGTTGCCGTCTGCTCTTTTGAACTGGCCGCAACGCGCTCTTTAGACACTTGTTGTCTAATTACCAAAGCCACCCGCAATGGCACGTCCAAATGGCCGGCGTTCTCTTTTTGCCAGTTGTAAGTGTGGCACTGGGTGAAATCGTCGCCGAGCCAAGCGAAAGCCAAAGTTTCTCTTCGCGCCTGCTCGTTAAACGGCGCTGCCGCTTTGATGCTGATGCTGATGCAGATGCTGATGCTGATGCTACTGCTGGGCTTGTATCATGAATCTAATGATTTACTCTTGCGTTTGTTGTACAGCCTCACAAAAGGTTTGATCTGGCTCAGATAATGATCTGGCGCAATAAAATTGAAATGCGTCTGTTAATCGTTTCGAGATACATAATAATTTTGTGATCAAACAAGCTCAGGCGGCGACAGGCCCAAAGATGGCAGCCAAAGGCGATCAGCGATCGGCGATCAGAGATCGCAGTTCTGATCGTCTTCGCATATCGATCACTTTGCTTGGGCAGCCGCGCCTGGCCGACAAAATACGCAAAAATCACAGCGGTAGCTCACAAGTTTTTAGATCGGCACTGGTCGAAACATTAATGCGCTGTAAAATAAATTGGAGGGAGTGGGGAACAAAAGAGTGTTTATTCCAAGCCTATGTGAACTAATTTTAAAATTATGTTTAAGCCTAATATTATTTATTAATATATTAATATTTAGTATGCAAATAACTATTTTTAGATAAATATAAAAATAACAATACATTGTTCGTTCTAATCTGATTTGACTCCATATTTACATATTCGTTTATCTTCGATTTTTCTATAACTTCAATAAGTATCTTGCGTTCGTTTCGCCAAATGTAGAGCATCGAGCATAATAAATCTTTGGCTTGGCGCATTTCTTCTTCTTGTTTAAGCTAAGCACAGTCAAATCCAAATGCTAAAAGAGCTATTGTTCGCCAAAAGGGCCGCCAAAAAGAAGTCAAGCCCAAAAACGAAGACAAATTCGGTCGGCATTTGGACCGAGGGGCAATCGAGGAGTACACAGGACTACGCCACAATGTGATAAGCATCGGCGGCGCAAGCTGCGTCCGCTGATCCCAACCGATTCACAGCGATCCTTTTAACGATGCCATGGCCAATATTTATGGCATTGCCTAAAATAAAAAAAAACACAAAAAAAGATAATGTCAAGCGATCGATTTGGAGGCCAGCTCAAGAACCGCGTCTGCTTAGCTGGAAATTAGAGCAATTAGCTCAAGCCCCTGCACTTGGCGAGCTGTTCATAAAAAAGCAACTAATCAGCGTTGACATGCTGGACATAAATATATTTATATATACAGGAAAAAAAATAGAGACTAAAAAAGAACAAAAAAATACTGCTGATTGCTGCTGTGACCTTTTGTGTCTGCTCTGCGGCTACTGTGGGCGTGCTGCAGGCAAGTCGCAGCTTGTAAACAATTTTCATTATCAGATGATTACGTAATTTATAGAGCCAGGAGCTACCTGTGCGCTCGTTCTTGATCTGCCCAAAGCGATAACCAGCGGGTGACGATGTATGTATATGCAGTGCCACACACACACACACACGCATACACACACACACACATATACTTATTCTATGTTCAGCAAATAAGTGTCAAAGGGCATTTAATGAAGTTATTTAACGGTGCGTCCCAAACCAAGAGGCCAAGAGGCGGTCCCACAGGCTACCGTTTGAGGACGAAGGCCCCGGCGAGGGCGTACCGCGACTGCGACGGCGACGGCGACGGCGACTGCGATCGAGTCTGGTGATCATAATCTGTGGAGTTTGGCCCGCTGTCTGGTTTGCATTGGGCCAAACTGGTTGGGCAATAAAACGCTTGCTATAACGAGCAACAAAATTTGTAACGATTCAATTTAAGGCTATGTACAAGCGTCGGCAAAAGATGAAATAGTCAAATAGACGCAAGTCCCCATCGAGGCAACTAACCCAGATGCCTCCCCCCCCAGCAGCCTACCCCGTGTGGCAGTGTGCCTCCAACTGGCGGCAGTCGCAGACACGGAGCCGTTTTGTATGTTGGGCGCATGTTGAGACCTGGCAAGCGGTTCAATTCAATAAAATTTATGAAGACATGACTGGCAATTGTAGTCCCGACGTCGGCAACGACCACAAGCCCAGCCCAGCAATGCGCAGAGTTCGACGATCGAGTCTGCATCCTTTTCAAAACGGTTTGACGCCTACTTGCCCATTGAGGATACCTTGCATCAATTACGACAACAACAACAACAACGGCAACAACAACTTACAACTCAATTGAAGAAGCTGCTCAAATTTTTCACTTGACGTTTTGCCGCAAATATTTCAAATTAATTAAGCGAAAAATTTGGTAGCCTGCTACGGCGGCAGTACACAAAAGGACTCAAAGGTCCTTTCGTGTACAACAAGATGCGCACTGATTTTGTATACCTGTCGGCACAGGCATGGGTGTGGCAATGTCATAAATACCTTCGACAGTGGGCAAGGCAAAGGATTTGAGAATTTGACCGTCGGGCCACTGACTGCCATTGATCTACTTGCCCCGATAATCGCCATATCGCAAGTGTTATCTTTTGTGCCCGCTCGGCAGTCGGTGTGTGTGGGAAATTTGTGCGTCCTTTGTTGCCGCAAATTGTCATAAAATTTCACATAAAAAACTTGTTACTAGATAGTCGGTTAGGCATTCGGGTGGTCTGCTAGCTAATCCAATACTATAATATATATAATATAATATAACCGACAACGCAATACTCGTTATCAGTGTAATAAAAAATACAGTTTTGACAAAGTTATGGAAGTTTGAAGTATGGGAGCTATGGATCCGAGAGCTTTAATTGTCAAAATTTTTGCCAATTTTGGCATGATTTTTGACAAAAAATTTGACCCCCTCAGAATCGGGTTTAATGTTGATTTTCATACTAATTATGACTAACACAATCGATTAAAAACAAAAAATCGCAATTATAAATTAAAAAAAAAAAAAATTTCGAAAATGAATAAGGGGGGAGTACATGATATTTTCACAAAAAAAATTAAAAAAATTTTATAAAAAAAAATGCATATATTTTTAATGCAGAACTAATCTAGATGACAAAACATGCCATCAAACATGAAAATCGCTTCAGTTTTGACAAAGTTATGGAAGTTTGAAGTATGGAAGCTATGAATCCGAGAGCTTTAATTGTCAAAATTTTTGGCAATTTTGGCATGATTTTTGACAAAAAATTGGACCTCCTCAGAATCGGGTTTATTGTTGATTTTCATACTAATTATGACTAATACAACCAATTAAAAACAAAAATTCGCAATTATAAAATTTGAAAAAAAAATCTCAAATATCTAGCTTTAAAACCGGCGAAAAAATTACGTTCATACGGACAGACGGGCGGACGGACGGACAGCAAAACAGACGGACAGCAAGACGGACATTGCACAAAACCAATATACTCTTTCACTTCGTGAACGAATATAAAATTATGCATGCATTTAATTTTATTTAATCTTGTACTGGTTATTCAATAATTTTCAACAAGACGACGCCATCCCAAGGAACGTCCTGACTGATATCATACTGTTGTTGTTGTTATTACTGTTGTTGATATCACTTCAGTTGACAGCGATAACTGGCCACTCAGGCAGCCGTTCAATGACTCATAAGTTGTGGTGGTATCCTCAACGTATGTGCGCTCCGCATTGTTAATGCAAATGGTCCTCGTGGTTTCAATCGCGCGATAAAACTCCTTGATTTCTACAGCTATTTCAGTTGCATTGGCCGATATGGTATACAAGGATTTCGACTCATCAGCACCCTAAAAAGGCAAAACCGAAAGTCCACTATAGTTAGACATCACATTTTATGGCATTTGATCAGCATGGGGCACTTACCACCTGGGCGTAGCACTCAAAGGCCTCGACGTAACCCACAATCGTAGAGCAGTCTTGCATCATGGTACAGGCATGTTCGCCACTATTCAACAGATCCTGGCGTGGTAGCTGCCACCTGTCATCCTCCAAGGCGGTTTGGTTGGCAAACTGATTATTGCAGTAGTTATATTGGCTTTCGTAACTCTGCGAGATGTTGTCTAATTGTGGCCTGTATTCCGCAAAGCAGACCTGACCGTTTCTCGGGTTCTGTTCACTCAGCACCTTCGTCTGTTGCTGCAAGCGCTGAATTTGGGGTATTTCCAGTCTCCGAGCTGACACGATGGCCAAGCCTAGGAACAGCAAAATTGCGCTTGTCGACGACATTGCAAAGCTCTGAGTTAACTTGATACTGATTTGAAAACTCTGGGCCTTTTATAGGCCATTGCGCTGGATATTGATTGCCCCGCCAATGGATCGTTCATAATTATTTTTCAGTTTTGCCAACTTGTCTTAGCCGTCTAACATACGTTTGTTATCGACATCCGTTGCTAATTTCTTATTAATTACATTTTCTTGGCGGTTGTTTTTCAAATTGTTAAAAGTTCTGTTTTTTTTTTCGCTTATAAGTGAAAATTATATCTCTTGGTAGGAGTAATAACATTATAATTAAATTTATTATTATGCCCTGAACCCATTGAAGACGGGTATAGCGGGTATAATGATTTTGTGCAAATGTATGTAACACGCAAAAGAAGGCATCTCGGATAAAAATAGATATTCTTGATCAGGACGATGAGCTGACTCGATTTAGGCATGTCTATCCGTACGTCTGTCCGTCCACCTTTCCGTCGATTTGTAAGAACGCAACGATCTCGTAAACTACAAAAGCTAGAGATCTAAACTTTTCGACTATAGATTCCATACACAGAACAAGTTTATCATTTTTTTTGGATATTTTGACGCGTTTCGTTAATAACGAAAAAAATCGATTTCAAGATTTACATTTCTTAGCAGATACCGGAGACTACAAGAGCTTTGTTCCGTTATGTTCGGACTGTGGATACTCGCCCAATATCAAAACAACGCAATTGAAATATTACAGACTTGCGCTTTGGTTCATACAAAGATTTGAATGCTCTTGTTGAGTCCAGAAAATTTCATAACGATTATACTTTAGTTAGTTAGTTAGTGGGGGTCAAGCGCAGTCTCTGAGGTAAGTTGTATTTATGAATGCAAGGGGTTTGTAAAGTTTGTATCGGCAGATCGGAGCTGATTTCAGGGTATCTCCTAGTTCAGGGCGCTCCTAATTAGAGCAATTCTATTTGTTAATTATATAGTTGTCTTTCTTTTTGTCTTTTATCTTATGTCTGATATTAGACCTCTTAATGAAAACTCAAAAATCCAAAAGACAAATTGGTAATCAATGGCAAATGTATAAAAATTGTTTTTGAACAATTGTAGTATAAGCATCTTAATTAATAAAATTATTAAGTTATTATAAAAATAGATTTAAAGCCCTAACTTAGGAAATTTTCTTGTCCAACGGAATCTTTATTTTAGAATAGTGTGCATTTTGCACTTAATGTAAATAATTAATTTAATTATAATTTTAAATACAACAAAACGTAATTAAAAAATACATTTACTTGTTATTTTAATCATACCATAACTTAAAAAATGACAACCTAAAAAACCTAAAAAAAAACCATGAGAATAGTTAGATAATCTTGCTTTAAAATCATACTGAATGTATTGGAGTTATTTGTGTTCTTATAAAAACAAATCAATAATTCACCATGTAGGTAGAGTCCCAGATTGTGAATTTAAAACTTTCGACTGCCTTGTGGAGATCTACCCATTGCATTATAAATGTTGAGCACTTAATTATAATTTTGCAGGAAGATTTGGTTTTTGTCTTAGCTAAAGCCTCTGCTGCAAAGAGTTAAGTTCCAGCTTAATTAAATAATAATAATAATAGTTAATGAAAAAAGGCATCAGAGATATTTAAAAAAAAATTATTTGGAACTCTTGAGGAAATGTTCGAACTCATAAATCTCATGACAAACTTCAGAGAGTACTAAAACTATTGATATATAAAATATATTAAATATATATATTAATGTATATTAATATATTATATTAATATATAAGATATATTAAACTGCTTGTTCCCATCAACTGAATAACTGATTGATCTAACTCACAGACCAATCCGTAGGATTTTAAACTGTTCACACATTATTCGAATCTTTTGTGTAAACCCATTTATCTTTTTTTGCTTAAAAATACTTCTTCAAAAATATTTATGCGAATATTATTTTAATTAAATGCATGCATATTTTTAATTATAAATTCAATTTATCTTTCTGTTAATCGGACCCATCGTCGTTTGTCGGTTTTGGAGTTGTTGTTGTTGTTGTTGGTGTTGTTGTTAGTGATCAAGTAGTCGCAGTAGGTGTACCAGCAGTAGATGTAGTAGGTATATCATTTCCTAGTAGGCAGCTATTCAACTGGCCATAAACCAAACTAGTGTCCTCAACGTAGGTCCTTTCCGCATTATTAATGCACGTATCCCTGTCAGTTTCAATACGCCGATAGTCCGATTTGCTCTTGGCAGCAGCATCCGTAGCGTTGGCAGAAATATCGTAAAAGATCTTGGCATCTTCAGCAGCCTGGAAAAATGAATTTATTTTTTGAAAATGCCCCTAAATAAAAACAAAATCAACTTTACCGTAGTTGAGGCACAATCGAACGCAGTGTAGGCATTCGCGCTCTGGTTGCAGAGCCTCAGAGCGCTGCAGGACTGCAAGGCACTGGACTCGATGTTCTGGCGGACGGTCGTATAACAGTTCTCAACCGTTTTGCTGGACAGCTCGTAGCTGGTTATGCAGGCGTCGTAGTTGATTTCGTACTGCTCCGTGATTTGGTTCAGCTGGGGACTGAAGTAAGTGAAGCACATCGCAGACGTATCCACGTGCTGCTCGGCCAGAACCATGCTCTCGCTGCGAAGCTGCTGGATCTTGGTATCTATTTTAATCGATTGGGGCAGTCTGCGGGCCAACGCAATGCTGATGCTCAGGCTCAGCAGGAGCACGGATAACTTTAGAGACATCTTCACAAGGATATTGAGGGGCGAGCGTTCAACTGTTCCGATTCGTCTCTGCAAAATTCGTTTTCAAACTCTAAGATTCTCGGCTGTATTTATATCGATTTGGTTCAGTTCAGTCTCTTAAGGTACTCCATTATCTTTTAATTATAGTTGTCGTTGTCATCATAATTAGAAACAACCCTGCTGTCAATTTTAGTCATTTTTTTAAAGGTAAATGTTTTCTTTTTTTTTATCAATGTGTGTTTATTTGATTTACAAGCCAAAAGAAACTCGTGCCAAAGAAACAATTCCGAGCGAAAGCTTCATTGATAATGCTGAAATATAGCTAAGTAATAACCGATTTAAACGTAATCTGTTCAGATTTAATTTGTATTTAAATTATATAAATACTGTTAATAAAAATCCTATTTTTAATAATAATAAACGTTAGACATAGACATTTCCAAAAATGGTATCGCTTAATTTTATCTTTCTGTAAGATGTCATTTAACTCTTGCAACGGTTTTGGGTTATAGGGGAAAGGCAAACAAAATATATAAAGAAAAATATATAAAATATATAAAGTACTCCCATGGAGATACACAATTAAAAACTTAAACCAATAGTGGTATCAAATTATTAATCGATTTGTTTTCGCTTTTGTTTAAAAAACCCTATGAGCAATAACTTTGTTTCGTTATACACACTATCTTTAAGTTTTTTCTACCGTATTGTCAGGCTGTCTATCCGTTGATAAAGATAATAAACGTACACACACAATGGCTACCCATACAAATATGTGTTGTTTACGGTTTAGTTTTTCGGATTATTTACAAAATATAGTTAAACAAAGATTGGGTGTAATTTATGTGTATCGCTTTGCGAAGCAGCTAAACTTTATAATACCCATGCAGTGGGTGTTATAGTATCTAACGATGTGTGATCTCCGACCTCATTAGGTATATTTATTTATCTATTCCACGGCATAGTCATGAAACTGTCTAAAGCTCCGTTTTAAACCAAGCTCTGACAATGTTTCTTACATATTTAGTAATATACTATATTTCCCTCAATATGAATATGTTTGTAAATCTTACAGGACCTCTAAGAATGTCATTTCTTAAGCGCTCTGGAAATAACTTCTTCTTGTTTTCATCTTTGTTTTTGTATCACTGAAATTAATTTTGACATATTAAGCTCTTTGGGCCTGGACAATCTTGGCGGATATCAACTGATATCTAATAAGAGTACGTTAATCGATGTTTTATGACCAATGCCAAAGTCTAAACTTTTGATGTTTTGCGTAAGCTTTTAAGACTGCTAAAGCACAGTAAGTTCCTTAGCAGCTATCTCTATGAAAATGAGATAACATAGATTATTTAGCAAACTTCTTGGAATTGTGCGGGAAATGAGATAACATAGATGACTTAGCAAATTTCTTGGAATTGTGTACCAATACATATTTAAAAAATTGTATTCATAAAGTACCTGAACTTGATCAAAGAATCTAATTGCCTTACAAATAATTCAAACAGTAGCACTTAAAGACAATTAATTTAAAACAGTTTCGTTCTATGCTCAAAAAATGTTGATCTTCGTAGAATTTTGAAAAGGTTTTGTAATTGTTGTTATTATAAGTTTTTAACCTTATTTTTGAATAGCTTTTGACATTACCATATCACACTTGCCTGGTATTCTAAAACTCCGATCGATCCTCGCGGCTTAGTTGCCAGTTTGAAAATTAGCGAGAATATCATTGTTATTTTCCGTAATTTTGTATATATTTTTCATGTAAACCAATTGAAGCATTCAAGACTTATAAACAAATACAATTGTTAATCATTCAGAAACATTTGCTGACAAAATACAATTTGCATTATATGCTCATATCTTCGAATTATTATTATTATTATTTTATTAATATTTTATAGACAATTGATGTGTTGTTTCTAGACTGTCCGTGAAGGTTGCTTGGTTGTTGGCTCACCCGAGCTACCATCCGGTTGATGGATTGCTTTCTGGCGTGCTTATTTCTTCGGGTGGTGGCGAAGTTACCGACACGGTAGTTGGGGACGGCTCAATGATCTTACCGTCCAGGCAATCTTGCAGCTCATCGTATGTCTTGTCTGTATTCGCCCAATAGGCTCTTTCGGCATTGTTGACGCATAACTGGGCAACGTTCTCCGCGGAGCGATATAGCTCCCTTATGACTGAAGCGTATTCGGTGGCATTCGCTGCCATTGAGAAAAGTCTTTTAGATTGCTCGGAGCCCTAGAGTTATCAAAATATAAATATGTGGACATGCCTATGTTGATTGGATTTCCGTTTACTTACTGTGCTGCCAAAGCAGTCGAAGGCATCGGCATAGCTGACAATGTCATCGCATTTCTGCAAGACCTCGCAGGCTTCCAGAACTGTCCTGGAGACGTCTTCACGGGGCTTGCTGAAATTTTCGTCAATTGCCGCACACTCCGCCACGTAGGTGTTCACACAATTATTGTAGTCGATTTCATACTGATCCGTAATTTCCTTAAGGATCGGCAGGTAGCGGTTGAAGCAGTACTGGTTCAGTGCCGGGTTTCCAGAGCTCACGCCTCGTGATTGGAGCATAAAGTCCACCAGGCTGCGATCAGCATTGACCGTGGGCCTCAGTGGCAATAACGCCAGAGCCGAGCCCATTGTTAACAACAACGCAAACGCCTTCAAAAACATTATTCCTCGCTGCTCTTCAAACGGTGAGTGCCTTCCAAATTGCCGCGCACTGACTTTTATTTGCCACAATTGAATATGGCTCTTTCGATTTATAGCCGTCCGTCCGCATTGTTCGAGATTGCATTTTTGCTTATCACCACAGAATTTAGTTTGTATTAATTAACAGCTATTGTCCGATTGATTAACTTATCATAAGAACGCCGTAGTAACTTTGAATCGACTAAGAGTGCTCTCGCCGGGAGTCGCCGACTAGGATATACCCTAAAAAAATAAAATTTTCATTAATTTAGCATTAATAATGAAAGTAATTTGAGAATAATATCAAAAATAATTATCAACTTCTGTCTATAGGAAAAGTCGCAAAGCTTAGGTGTCTATCTTTTCTAGTTTTCGAGCTTGTTGCGTTCAGACAATGCTCACATTAACTTATCCGATCGTCCTGATTAAGGACATATACACGTAATGGGGCAGAGATGTTTTCTTCTGCTACTTTCAATTATATATATATCACATTGAGGAGTACATTTGAAATTCTTTGAAATTATATGCATCGAATAGAAATCGATGATCAAGAGACATAAAAAAAGATACTTTATTTCAGGGACACGAATTGGCAGCCCCCTTAAAAAAAATACAGGGTATCGTAAGACGTCACCGCTTAAGACCTCAATAGGATTGTAAATAATGCGGAAAGAATTCCCGGCACGGCAATATCCCCCGAAATTCTCAGAAATAGTTATCAGACACATCAAAATAAAATTATTATATTTCTTATCAAACCGTCACACAGGAAACTATTCGTGGTCACAAAAATCCCGGCGCAAGGTAGTCGGGAAAGATTATCAATGATCAAATAGTAACCGAAACTTATAATAGAATTAAGTTTATATAAAAATGTTAAGTCAATTTATTAATAATGTAATGGTAAAGATCACGCATGAAAAAGCTTTTGATTACTTCAACAATATTTCAACACTCTGTTTAGGATAAAAAAATTTTAAATAATACTTATCACAGATATTAAATGCATTCAAATTTAATGCAAAATATTCAAATTTAATCGTAAATATTTAGTAGCGCCACCTTGCGACGTGCGGACGGAACTATTGAATATATCTACCGATGTATCGATATTTTACTTTCAGGGTTGCTGGTGAATGTTTGAATAATCGAGTATTATATCGGAAAACCAAAGCATACAAATCCGAACGATATATCGATATCCGTCAGATATCAACGTCAGTCGATGCTCGTTTGTGGTTGTTTTTTTCTAATCAAAACAATGTATGTTTTTTGCATTATTAAACCATATTGAGTTCACAAGATTATATAGTGATTAATTTCCGGCCCATTAGTGTAACTCGTACGGTGACGCACAAATCAAATAAAGAAAATTTTCGTGTTGCTACAAAGAACAAACACACACACACACGCAATCGCCAACAGGCAAGTGAGTGCAAGAACAAGCAAAAGAATCGAAAACGAAAAAATCGAAAATTTGCAAGGTGAAATATAATTGGCTCGTCTTAACAGTATAAAATTGTTTCATGCATGATTGTGCAATTCGCTGCTGTGTAAATGAAAAGGAAAGGGCGTGTGCATTATCATGAAATTTTGATGTTTTATTATCTACTTTTCCGCGTGTTGCCTCCCCCTGCATAGAGCTGTCAACTGTGTTCAAATAACCCAAGGTAGTGAATTTCAATGCACAGTGCCAGCTGTCACTGTAAAATACCAGTGATTGTTAATCCAGTTTAATAAAATTCATTTTAAATTTTTTAAAAGAAAGTAAGAAGTAACGTCTGAAAGCATTTTAATAAATATTCTTAAACATTTCTTTTTAATGTCGTTGAAATGATATACGGCTGTAGTGTAAACGATGCTCTGCGCGCTCTCAAACGCCACTTTTACCCATCTCTAGGCGGCTTGTCGCGCGCTTCTAAAAGCAAGAATTTTCAATTGTCAGAAAGAATAGGTGAAAGAGTAAAAATTAGACACGACAACAACAAGCACACTTCTTAAGCTAACACCTACGCTGAGCCGCAGCTGTAGGGCGGCGAGTGGGCGTGCCCATTCGTACAGCGCTAAATTTAGTAGCTGAGCTACGCGTCCTTGACAAATCGATGTGCAAAAGGAAAGCAAAAAAGCAGCAACGGCGTTGGCGGCAACACCAACACCAACACTAGCAACAACAACACTATAAAAAGAGCGCGAGTGCATTTGGTCGTGTGTAGGCGGCAACAGTTCGATACGCATCCTTGACTTCGTCTGACTGTGTATGTGTGAATGTTTTTTTAATTATTTGATTTTGCATTTGGGCGTCTTCTTTTGCATTTTTTCATGCCGGGCAGCGAATTGTTTCGATTGATTTTAATCGCCCACTCATCCAAGTCAATTGTCTCTATTCATCTGTCTGTCTCTCTCCGCACCCCTCTATAGCAACCGAAGTGATTCCTACAGCAATTTTATCTGTGTGTGTGTGTGTGCAGTACACACACATTATGTTCAATAGATATGGGAGGATTCCTGGATAAGCCGAAAACGGAAAAACACAATGACCAAGGCGAAGGCAACAAGCTGCTCTTTGGAGTCAGCTCGATGCAGGGCTGGCGCTGTGAGATGGAGGACGCGTATTACGCTCGAGCCCATCTGGGCAATGCGCTGAAGGATTGGAGCTTCTTTGCCGTCTTCGATGGGCATGCGGGCTGCAAGGTATCCGAGCATTGTGCCAATCATTTGCTGGACAGCATCATCAGCACAGAGGAGTTTAGGAACGGTGATCATGTGAAGGGCATTCGGACCGGATTCCTGCATATTGACGAGGTAATGCGACAGCTGCCCGAGTTCAGCCAGGAGGAGGAGAAGTGCGGCGGCACCACAGCAGTATGTGCATTCATCAGCTCAACGCAGGTTTACATAGCCAACTGTGGGGACTCTCGTGCGGTGCTGTGTCGCCAAGGGGTGCCGGTGTTTGCCACTCAGGATCACAAGCCCGTTCTGCCCGAGGAAAAGGAGCGCATACACAATGCCGGCGGCAGTGTGATGATTAAGCGAGTCAATGGAACACTGGCCGTGTCACGTGCACTCGGCGACTATGACTTTAAGAATGTCATGGGTAAGGGGCAGTGCGAACAGTTGGTTTCACCGGAACCGGAAATATTTTGCCAAAGCCGCCAGGACACCGACGAGTTCTTAGTGCTCGCCTGCGACGGCATCTGGGATGTCATGAGCAACGAGGATGTATGCAGTTTCATATACTCGAGGCTAAAAGTGACCGCCGACTTGGTGAACATTGCAAATCAAGTAGTTGACACCTGTTTGCACAAGGTACGGAACGAACATCAAATTTTTATTAGAAATGCCCAATCTCTATATATCTGTTTTGTTCTATTCCCTTTTTTTCTCTGTCCACATTTGGACACACAGGGCAGTCGTGATAATATGAGCATCATAATAATTGCTTTCCCCGGAGCACCAAAGCCAACTGAAGAAGCGAAAGAGGCTGAGCGACGGTTGGAAAAACAAATCGAGAAGATCACAAGAGGTTGTCTAAGTCGTCTACTCTGTTTATAACTAATCGTAAACCTAACGATAGTCGTGACACAATTGTGTCTATGTCTCAGTACAGTGCGTCCCACCCGCGACGTGCCCATAGAGCTGACCGTGGCAACTAAAATACGAAACATTGTACCTTAAGCAAAGATAGCCCCAATCGACCGTTTGCCTATATTAGTAGATTATAAATTATATATTACGCGCACACACACAATCGCAAATACATGCGCCTAATTGTAATTGTAACTTAGCTAGATAATTAAACGAATCGAACCCAATGCAATGCACACAAATGTGCAACAAGATGTTCCTTCCAAGTGGCATTCGAAACGAAAACCAAACTAGAAACAACCATTGCCAATACCAATTCGATATTAATATTTAAAAATATATATATATCTATATATATATATACATTCATACGTACACGCGTATATATACTTTGCTATATTTGTGTGTCCTATTGCTCATTAATAGTAAATAACTATATAGCGTGTTAGTTTATCATATCTACAACTTCCACTGGCTGTGCGTGTGGTTGGGTAACTGACCATATGTATGGCTATGTGTGTGTGTGTGTGTTACAGTATTATTTATTTATTTATACATTTGGTGTAAAGCGTTTGTGTGCTACAGCACCTGCCAAAGCGTTCCACGTGAGCGTACTCCTTGTAGAAAGTAACGAACCCAAATAACCTAACCCACTTATATCCAATATGTCGAATGCATATATAGTCCTATAGTTATATATTATGTTTATTAACAGTAATCAGAATGGTAGTTAGGATTCCCGACAGCCAGTGTACATATGCTTGTATATAATCCCATATTTAAATACCCATACATAATGCTTTAAAAAAAAACCCCAAGGCAAACAGAGATTATTAGCTAGTTACAATATAATTATGAAATACGCGAACGGTGCTTGAGACAGCAGCTTGAATGTAGTCAAGAGTCAAAAATATCTATGCACTTACGATTGTAGTTGAAATAAGAGAATTGAATTTGATGAGTCATTAACTTAGGTATTTGCTATAGCGTTGAGTGCAAGCGCAATTATTAGTCATACACCAAATATAGGATATTGTGTAGTTTGTATACGTGATCGATCTTAGTAGGTAGCCCACAGTATTTCATAACACCAAATTAAATTTTGAAAACGTCCTTTAGGCCAAGTTCAACAGGCGTAATATTTATTTATGTACAATGTAGATAATTACTTTACATAACCAAAATTGTATATGGTTTACAATTAGCCTTAAATACGCCCCACAAATAATCACAATAGTCAAATATAGTGAAATCTAGTATTAAGTATAACAAAAGTATAAAATAGTTAAATTAAATGTCCAGACAAATTACTTAGCCTAGGGCAACGGTTTTTATTGCTAGGCCTTAGGGTATCTGTGTGTATCAGAAAGCCCAAATGTAAAAGAAACAAATTTACAAAACGAAAAGAAAAGATAAGAAAATAGTGAAAATATTGTAAACCTTATGCTCACCAATTGTTGTGCTTGTCCACGTAAACAGTTTACTTTAAAACATTACATTTAGAAATGCAATTGAAGCGACGCAGCGAAGCTAATCAAAATCAGGTCGAACATCTCTTCGATATACTGAGAACATTTGTACCTAAGTACTTTAGCAATCATTCATAATTTAAATCGCTTGCTCAAGAAGTGGCGTTTATATAGAAAATAATGGAATATCAACAAAACTAATTAATACTTTTCGCTGCTAAGTAAAAATATAACTTGAAACGAAAGATTCGAAAACCAACCAACCAAAAAGTGTTTGTTTGCTGTGTTGTTCAGTTTTCAGTTTCCATTCGATATACACTCGCTGTAACCCACTCGCTGCCCCTACCCCAACCTGTCGCTATCCAACCTGCAACACAAACAAAACAGCAACTCGCATATTTCATGTGATGAAATTTCAATTTAATTTTCGATTTTATTTCGTTTTTTTTTACCCACGAATTTAAGCAATGCGCATCATTTTTTCAATTAGTAATCATTTCCATTTTTTATTTCGGAGAGTAATCCATTTCTTTCTTTGGTTGTTGTTTGTTTGTTTGTTTGAAGGATCAGTCGAAACTAATGACTAATGAGTTTTTTTTTTCAAGTATTCTTTCAACGAAATTTGTTAAAGTAAATTTAGCAACGTGTTCTTGTTTTGTTGTCGTTATCGCGCATCGTGCGAAATCGCACTCTTAATGTACCCAATGATAATGAAAATGGGCGTGTCAAGTCAATGCCAGAAAACAGAAAGCCATACAAATTTTATGATGAGTGAGCATAAGGTAAGGTTCATAGATCCCACAACACACAAATGAAAAGTAAATGATATGCATGCTCTTAAGATAAAACCAATTAATTTACATGTTATCCAATCACTTTTAAAATTCGATATTTTCAAATGTTTGTTGTACACTGAATGCTGTAATCAGTTTTCTCATAAGCAATTCCCAATGCAAAGATTAAACAAAAAGGGGGCAAGGCAGAGCACTGCCATTCTTATTTGTATTTGTACTTTTTTTTTGTGTACCCCTTTGAAGTGCCAATTTTTGCGACACCCCATTTCTTATATTATTTAAGATTACGATTACAATGCAGGTCGATGGAATTCAATAGAAACAAATATAGAATTGTGTTTTCTGAGATTGCGATTATCTAAGAATAATAAAATTCAATCGACTTGCATTAATTAGCCAAGCCTCACGTTAAGTTTGTTGCTCAATTTTTGTCGGCTCTCGCTGTTGCAACATATTTCGTGTTCTATTTTTATGAATTGTAATTTTGCTTTTGCGTAGCTTGAATATGTATATACATACGTATTTTATTGTACATACAAATTCCATTCACATGAGCCAATCTTTTAAGTACCGTACTTTGCATTTACCCGACTACCTAATTATGTGCTTATTTCTGGCATTTTTACAGAAGAGATTGCGAGTAATCAGATCACGGAATATGTGGAACTTTTAAAGTGTCTACAAGAGAAAGATGACATTTCAGGTCTTCCACCCGGCGGCGGTTTGCAGTCCAAGTATGTATTCTAAGATAAAAGAACTTGACTATTATAAAGTGCTTATCAATCCACATTATTTCAGATATCACGTTATAGAGCGCACATTCAAGGAGATGTTTCCAGATTGTCCATGTGAAGTACGAAATATTTTTTACAACATTTAAAAATTGCTTTTTCTGAGTGCGCTGGTTTTATTGATGCTTACACAACATTTTTCTTTTGCTTTTAAGATCTGCTTTAGCTTTTTACTTTTGTAGTCATTAATATTATTGCTTTTATGCATAGTTACCAGCTTATTTCTTATCTTTCATACTTCACTTTATCATATTATCTAAAAACACTTGTTTTTATTTTTCTCGTCATGAGGGTGCATCCCAATTAATTGTTGTTTAACAAAACGAAAGCTCTTTACGTATTCTCTTTCTTTTATTTCTAGCTGTATGCATATGATGAGCTATGAATTTTTTATGCTAAATATTGTTCATTTCTAAATCAACAACAAACCAAAACTACCAAAACATTCAACCAACCAACCAACATGAGAACAAATGATACTAAAAACTTTTAAATCCATATAATCTAATCGTAAGGCGGAAACTATTTGTTGTTTGCGTCCCTTCGTTTGTTTTTTACATATCTAATGAAACTATTGTACGACTTGCAGCACCCAAAACAAAAAGAAAATTATAATAATAAAAATACAAGCGCTCTGCATGTTCGCTCTGCTCTATCTCGCATGCTCATCAAAAAATAATAATAATAAAGAAATTAATATTTATAATAGTTGTATAAAAATAATTCACCAATTCTCTGCTCCACACGCCTCATGTAAGCCCTAGCCTCTAGGTGTGCTTGTTTTGATCTTCAATTGTTTCCAAACTCTTATTAATTTGTCCTTTTCGTTATTCTTGCAGAGTCCAACGCATTAAATTGCAATACAAACAGTCAACAAATGCAACAACAAAAATGTTATAACAACAATAACACAAAAAACAAAACACACAAAAAATACACTATACACACCACACCAAAACCGTTTTTGGTTAGAACAAAAGAAAAAAATACTAATTATATTATTAACCATTATAATATAGTTTAAATGAAACCAGTCCTAAACACAACTACATAAACCTTGTATTACGTAGATCATACTTATAGAAAGGAGCGAACCTAAGCAGACCTCAGAGCTAAGAACCGATAACACAAAAAAAAATAAAAAATAAATAAATAAAAATAATTAAAATAAAATAAAAACTAAAATCCAAAAGCAATTAAAACACAAACGTAACGAACAGGGTTTGGCTCAAAGCCAACACAAAATTGCATCGCCTGCAACTTTCCTCAATTAATAACAATACTTACTAGATATACAGATACAGTTACAGAAACAGATACGGAGACAATAGCTATACAATATACGTCCTATCTATCTATCTATCAATGTAACTGTCGTTCCGTCTCTTCTCATACATAGCATCCATACAGAACTGTTGACTCGCCTTTGTTGCCCGCCTCCGAACTCTACGGAGAGTTTCGCTGTGTAAAATTTTACCAAAAAAAAAAAAAAAAAAAAAAAATAAAAATTAATAAATTATAAAATAAAAATTAAAAAAAGCAAAGAAAAGAAAACAAATTTTAACTCTATATAAAAAAATATATGTATATGAGAGATATCCGATTAAAAAAACAAAACAAAGCAAAATAAGTAAAGAAAAAGAAAAATGTAATGGAAAACAAAAACCTATTAATTTTTAAGAAGTGTGAAAGATGAAATATGAAACTTAAAACAAAAGAAAAAAAATAATAACGCCCGAGTTTGTAGTAAATGTTGATAAAAAAAAACACACATTTTGAAATTATTCATGTTCAATCGCAATTTAGCTGCACAGTGTACCAGTCGTATCACCTCCAAACACGACAGGTGTTATCCTTGGAGGCGGTCAATATTGCATCCCCCGCGTAGCTGTAGGCACAAGAAAACACCTCCGACTCGTGCCCGCTCAGCACCTGCGAGCAGTGTCCCGTCTCAGCCAGCCATAGACGTGCCGTGTTATCCGCGGAGGCGGTAAGCAGCATACAACCGCTGGGGCTGAAGCACACCTTGTTCACCTCGTCGCTATGGCCAGCCATAAGCGATAGCATCTCGAACGGCTCCAAGCTCCAGACGCGCGCTGTGCAGTCGCTACTGCAGGTGGCCAACTGCTTGCCAGCCGCATCGAAGCACACGTCGAGCACTTCGTCACTGTGCGTGGATACCAAACGCAGCTCCTGGTCCAGACGACGCACATCCCAGATGCGTGCAGTACGATCCAGGCTGCCGGTCGCAATCAAGGAGCTGCTGAAATTCCAAACGCAGTTGGACAGCTCCGCAGTGTGTCCGCGCAGTTGTTGGCGGCAGCTGTGTTGGAAAGTGTGGCAAGTGGCAGCAATATTAGCAATATTATTAGCTTAAACCCACCTCTTGCTGCGCGTGTCCCAAATGGCGGCCGTGTGATCAAAGGAGCCCGTCAACAGCAGCTGGCCGTCGCGAGAGTAGCGTGCGGCTATCACCTCGGCTCCGTGGTGGGTCAGCTGCTGCAGCTCCTGTGCCGTTTCTGCGTCAAAGATGCGTGCCCTGCCATCAATGGAGGCCGTTGTAACTTCGTGATCCTGCACAGGATTGAATTCGGCAGCCACCACCTCAGCTGTGTGGCCATACAGCGTGCACTGACACTGGCCGCTGCTCGCGGACCAAATCTTGGCGGTGCCATCAAACGAGCCCGTGATGATCTTGTCGCTAAACATCCCAGACATTACTCACAGTTGGTCAGATCCTTCGAAACTTACCAGCGCGGCGTGTTAAAGCCCACGGCGAACACCACGTTGTCATGGCCAGTAAGCAAGTGCTGCACTTGACCGTCGCTGGTGCTGATCACGTGGCAGGTGCGATCGTAGCTGCCTGTCAAGCAGCGCTCGCCGCTGCGATCGAAGCACACGTTGGTCAGCGGCAGGATATGTGAATTGTAGCATTTGTGCAGATAGAACTTCTTTTTGACCGGTTCGCGCAGTTTGGCCTGCAGTTTGCCTATAGCCTGCTTTAGTGCGCTGAACATGTCCTGGGAGCTAGAGGCTTTGGCTTTGGCCGGCAGACATAACGCCGACTTATCTGCAACGACCTCATCCTGGCCGCTTTCCGACTCCACTGTCTGCATCTCCTCGAGCAAAATGCTGTCCGCCAGCGCCTCCACATTGGTTCTGTCAGAGAATCAATTTCTGAGATGGACATATCATGATTCTTACTACCTACTTGGCATCCAAATCCAGCAAATCGAAATGTCGCAGTCGCTCCGCGCCCTTGGCCGATCGATAACTCAACGCCAAACCTATCGAAATATATTGCTTGTTATATTCAAGACCGATCACAAAGTGCTGCAGACTCACCAGGCGGGTAATAGCGCAGAAATATTTTATTGGCGCTCATTTGGCAGTTGTCTGTTGTCTGTGGGCCAATTTCGAAATTCCTGTGCCAGGACGAGCTGCTTGCGCGTACGAATTCCACTTGCTGACCTGCTTTAAGTTGCTGCGCGTTGCCTTGTCAGCCCCTTTAGAGGAGAAGCCACAGTTGACTAGTTTGGTCGATTTTCTGTGCTTTAGGTCTGGGTTGTTAAGTGGGTGAAGCTTACTTTGGAATGCATTGTTTTGTCTCTAGATTTTGTTTGTCCCGATTTAATCCTTGAACAAATATATATATTGAATAAAATTCATTTTTTAAGAGATATGTTTCCGTTATTACTGTGACTAGCTGAGTATATTTAATGAAATTATACAGATAAAGTCAGATACACAAGGCATCTTTATTTATATCCACATTTGATTATGCTACATCTTCTTGCGCCACTGTGACACATAAAGCTTTGGTATGTAACCGAAAATTTTAGACAAAGCTTTTACCAAATAGCGGCACATAAAACAAAATGGCCGTTGGATGTCGCCATCGCTTGGTTTGTGTACTCGCTAATATAGAAAGAATAAATAAAATATAAGTATAATTTAAAAATCGCCTTTCAGTAAATAATTAGACAATTTAAACTTTATTAATATTTAATTATTTTTTGGCATTTTTTGCCCAAAATATTTTAAATAAATATATAACACATGTTTTGAAGAAAACTTAAAAACTGTTTAATTATTTCTATATAATAAACGATGGCTTAAGTGGCCATACGATGTAAACTTTTCGGCTCAATAAGACTTCTGACAATAGTCGCCAACGGCATAGGAATTCGGCTATTTAGCCCATTATATAAAGATATTTAATCGAAATAAAAGAGAAATATGGTAATATGATTTTATTTCGTTTGCACATTCAACATTTAAACTCAATTTGTAAATATTTATTTCTGTGGTATACCTCCAACACTGTTTAAATAGATATTTTAAGAATTTAAAATATATTCCGCATATTATATAACGCTTATTTCCAAATTGATTTTTGGCCCAAAACACTTCTGTGACCACATATATGCAAATATTTTGCACTTGTTTCTATCTATAAAACCTAATTAGCTTGTTTAATTCTATTGGCCCCACAGGCCAATTGATGCAAGCACCTGTGCACGTTGTCGGACGTATTTAACATATGTAATACGTATGTACATATGTATGTATGTTCGACCTTCGTATGTGTCGAAATACATTTATATTTCGACACCACAGGCAGACGCTGGCGCCCGCAACGAAGGAAATTAGATTGTCTTACCTTGCTCGTTCCTCGTTTCAGCATTTTCACTAATTTAATTTGTTCGGTAATCACTGAGACGTGGTGGCGGGCAAAGCTGTAATGTCCATTAGGCTAATACGAGAACGCAGAACGTCGGCATAAAGAACAGATAGCGAGAGGGCAACACCAAAATGACCATAGCCAATAATGATAACAAATTATTAGATACTTATTATCACACCCAATTTTGTATCACTGAACACAACTGAAACGGACAGACCGCCGCGCACAATAGCCAAACAAAGGCGAACGGCGGGCGGGGGAGGAAGATATTTGGAAATGTTTAATGTGAAGGAATGCGCGAGGGGGATTGCTTATTTATAATGAGGCATTTCATTGATTTGGCCTTCGAGGCACAGGCTACAAGAGGCAAACAAAAGCCAGATGCTGAATGCATAAACCTGGAACGGCGTTTCATTATGAGGCCAACAATGTCATTGCTGTTCGACAACAGCAGCAACAGCTGTTGCCACAGATCATGTCTTTATTTTGGCCACTTTTTTTCGTTATGACATACGCTAGTTGTTGGCGGAGACGGAGGCGGATACGGAAGCCGTGTAGGAAATGACCGACGAGCTGAAAGCCAGGGAGTACAAAATGGGAAATGGAAATGAAATCAATTTAAAATCGCATAAAATGCCCCCATCAACAAAGTAAAGCAAAGCAAAGCAAATCTTCAGACTAGGCAGGCATTGAGCATCAAGCGGATTTAAATTTATGCTCAATAAATTTTTGTTGATTTCCGTCAACCCAGCATCTGCCTGTTTGTACTTGAGTTGTGTATGTGTGTGGATAGGTTCCAAAAAGAAAAAAAAATATGCGGCGCTGCATAAATTAAAGACACACACGCACATCCACCCGCATAGATACACACTGCATGCTACCTTTATCCACAGAAAATATTATTGCCGCCTTTTTTATGTGTGTTTTTCGACAGTTTGCGGCTCATCTTCGAGCAGGGTCGACGATGGGTCACCAGCCTCGTACTCCTGGCTTCTGATATGCTTTGGTTAAGCAAATTATGCTTAAATGGCATAAACGTTTCCGCGCCGATAGAGAATAACCTGGGGCTCAAATTGAGAATGCCAACTGATACTTCGAGTGATACATCAACAGATTTTTAGTTTTTTTCTTTTTCAAAATCGGTTTATTTTGTACCCTGTATGACAGGACATGCGAAAGGCTTGTTATCCTTAAAATAGAGTCTTCAGTGAAAAAATTATTTTTGTTTTTTTTGTTTTTTGTAATTATATATGTTTTGGTTTTTCAAGATCTCCCTTTCTTATTAACAATAATTACACTTAAATGTTTATGTGTGAAACTTAGATTCTATATTTATTACGAATATATTCTTTATAACATAAACATAAAAATATACTTTCGATATGATTTTCACATTTTCCTTGAATTCACTTTTTCTGCAGGTACCAGATATGTTGCAGTCGATCATTATTGAGTACCTCCACTTTACTTGTTTTTTCGTAGCATGGCAATATTTTTAGCTGTACCATTGCGTAAATTGGTGGTGCACCATGTTTAATTGGGAGAAAGCACGCTTGATGTCCTCGTAATTATATTTGTTACCGTTTGGCAGCAGCTTGACCAATTTGATGGCCCGAGGGCTTTGAGTGAGGGGATAGACCGACACTTTTTGTGGAGTTGCATCGTTCTGAAAAAAATCGTAAAACTAGCGTTCTCTTTGACCAAAAAAAATTTATGAAAGGATACAAATTAAATAACCAATATTAATATAATAAAAAATGAAAATATTTTCATGTGCTTAGAAATCAAAACGGAATTTTATTTAATAGGAAGCTAATTAACTCGCTTTAATGTAATGTTATTTATCCCACTAAAATCATGCCCAATTGAAAAGAAGTATTTGCGTATTTGTTATTTAGCCCAATTAAATTTTTTTATTATTAATCAACCAATATTTGAATGGAAATTTATTTGGAATTTCAGCAAACCCTTTATGTGCAGTATTTATCTTACTTATATACCTTTATATATGCTCACTTAATCGGGCATCTTGTCTCAAATTGACAAGAGCCCGAAGCCGTCAAATTGTATGCTGCCTGCCAGAGCCCATCATTCATGAAGTATTTTTCGGTAGAGTCGTTTAAAAGTTTATGACTTTGATAAATTAAATTGGGCATGGCCGGCTGCAAACACGCGCATACATTACAGCTCATCCTTGCCCCACGTGGCGTATGAATATACATGCTTATTTATTGAGGCCCCTATTACGACTTCAGTTCGGGGGAAAGTTTTAAGCTCAAGACTGGCACAGCCGTAAAGCCTTAAAGCCGTTTATAGTCACTTGAAATGCAGACGCATCGAAATGTTATAAAATTTAATAATATCAGTTCCAAAGAGTCAAAGAAACGTCAGAGTCAGACTTGGTCTTATCCACAGCCCCCAAATTGTATGTGTGTGTGTATTTTGTGGTTTGTTTTGAGCTTTATTAACCGAGTACAGGGAGGAAGGTAGCAACAGCAGAAGCAACATTTTGGGCGGCTATGCGGCCACATCAAGTATACGCACCATAAATCAGAGCAACGTCCCAAACTGCTTGAAACATGCCCAATGACGTATTGAATGCATTAAACTCTGTATTAAATTGCGCGCCGGCCGTTTGCCGTAACTTTAAGTGGTGCTTAAAATGAATTATGCATTGTTGGTGTTATTATATACGAATTCATGGACGTGCGTGTGTGTGTCTACACACACTTAACTGATTCGATTGGACGCACATTAGAGCACAGATTGCTGCCGAGGTTTAGATCTGTATGAATATCATGCTTATTTGTGTACATTATATTGACCATATATTTGAAAACAAGACGTTTCTGTACATCTTTGAAGTAGGCTCTTAACGTTGTTTGGATACCTGCTCCTGACAGATGCATACAAGACATATGTACATATATGGATAGTTTGCATTCTACTAATTAATTAAGCCATTTAACATTAATCTTGTGTCTTATCATTATAATTTACCCACTGTTATTATTTTCATTTTATTTGCAGCGTAATGCAATCTCATATTTTTTACCCCTTTAATGAATGCCAAATTCCTGGAAATTATCAAATATTGGCATAAAACTTATTGGGCTTAGGTAAGCTGCTGATAATATAAATTTCGCATTTTGATTATATTAGAATTAATTGAAAAGCACAAACGAGCACATTCACAACACATGACACACTTATTATGTAGCTAACTGATTGCTTTCATGAAAAATTCACTTAATGTCCAACGTAAAATGTGCGTTAAATTTATGCAAACAAGTGTCAAACATAATGAATGAACTCCAGTGTGTGTTTATATTCATATATATATATATGTGTATATATGTATGTGTTTGCGTCAGTGACTGTGTGTTTAGAAAAAGGGTCCTCTGAAAATTCAAATGTAGTTTGACCCACTGAATAACTTAAACTACGTCAAATTAACACATTCTTTACAGATTTGGCGCATTTAAACGTGTTTTGCATGTTTTATCTCGACCACGGAGTGAAATTCATAAATAAAACAATATAAAAGAAATATTATTATCAAACTATAAATTTGGGAAATACAAAAAAAAAATTCCAATTTTCAATTCAAAAGGAGTTTGATAATTTTAAAAACAGAAAATAAAATATCGTAGCTTATATATATCGGTAAAGATTTTTTAACAAAATATGAGATGTGCAACTTTATAATTGGTAAGGGCATAAAAGTTTATCGATCAACTATCCCATTTACTATTTTCACAATATTGCACTAATGGTGTGTGCTATGATAGATGAGAGTGTGCCTTTGCGTGTGCGTGCATGTGGTTGTGTAAACATGTTGTTGGGGTTGTGTCTGTTTATTTTGCTGTGCGTTTTCCGCAAATTTAACAAAATCAACAAATTAAGTCGCGAAAATTTAACGCAGCGTGTCCCAAATGCAATTCAGCAGCAGCAAAGAAAATAATTTATTTGATGTAGCTTTTTCGATACTTAAGCACAGTCAAATAGGACTTTGCTGTTGGTTCACTTCGGGGCTAAGTGAGCCAAGTAGCTAGCCTGGGGCTTTTGTATTATAAATTTGTATAGCCAAAATATGAATTTAATTAACATTAATTGCCGTCATATTTTACGCTGGCACCTGCGCTGCCGAACGTACGCCAAATGAAGCTGTCCAGTTAACTGCATATTACGTATACGCAGCGTTGCCAAGAGTTAAGGGCCAAATGCCGGATGCTTTTGTTGTTGTTGTTGTTTGTGTTGTTGCCGCTGTTATTGCTGGCACGAGTTTTGCACACTTGTGTTTATGGCCAAAGTTTTTCGGGCTTGGCCGCAAAGGCGACAACTTCGCCCAGCTAGTGAGTACAGCATTTTGAGAACTTGAGATTTCTGACTTGTGATTCAATAAAATCTTTTGAACCGCTACGAACTTTGCCAACAATACCGCTGCTGCTAGTTTTTTGCGCTGCAATGCAGTGCAAGTCAATTAAAATTTATTACACATACGCGCCGTTGTACGGCAATGGACTGAGCAACCATAGGAAGCACGAAGTCCAGATGTTGGAACGGTTCCCGTTCATTTTCAATTTGTTTAATGGGTCACTTGGGCGTGCGAGCCAAAAGTTTTCATGAGCTGGCAAACAAGCCATAAAAGTAAATACCCACCGACTATGACGGCGGCTATAGAATCTCTGCTCAGCCGGCTGGGCAACCGCAAAAGCGCACGCGACCGCACACCTGCACGTTTTAATGGGGCATGCAGCATGGCCACGCCTCTGCAGCTCCATGTCAGTGATGCCAATCACATAACCATATGTACACACACACACACACACACACACACACACATATACACATAATCGCTAAATGTAGACATTGTTGGCTTTCGTGCGAAATGATATCTGAGTAAGATAATCGCAGTAATCCAAGGATATCGCGCTCACACCACACACATATGTATACGTATTTCGACAACGAGAACTGGTGTTTATTCGTCGCAGAAAGTTTCGCTCTCCGTTGCCCGTTGCCCGTTGACAGGCACCCGCTTTGCCTATTTAGCTTACTTTTAAGTCAGCCTTTGGCATTTCTCTGTATAATAAGCTTAACTAAACGTATGTGTGCCTGTGCGTATGT
>SCDS01000627.1:0-27816 GCA_004149465.1 Drosophila nigromelanica
TGTGCGGCATTATGTAAGAGACGTCGGCACAGCTGCACCACACACAGAACAAATTAACTTGTACGCGCTCTCAGAAATCAAACGCTTTAAATTAATTTACGGTCTGCCTTCGAATGCCGTAAGACAGAAAACAGAACACGGCCCCGCCACAGTCCGCAGCCACGATGCGCAGTGTAGCGGTGTGTGTGGGGAGGCACTAAATGAAAAATCAATTTGATGGCTCGCACAGATCGTTACGATCCCAACTCAACGACAGTCGCAGACTCTTTGGCTTCCACTTGCCCCCAGTCGGCAATTGGACGTCGAGGCGTCGAGATCGCCGCGAGCGCCTCTCCGAAACGGTTCTTTGCAGTTAAAAAATAAAAAACAAAACCAACATTTATATTCCAGTTGTATTTAAAAGAAATGAAACTGATGATCAAACTAAATATAAAATAACTAAATATAGTTAAAAGCGTATACTCAACTTAAATTGTAGTGCTTAAAAAATAAATTAGTACAAGTGTTGAATAACAGTTGTGATTTCGAGACATAACCAAAAACGGTTAATGAAAATATTTAGTGTCCATGGTGTCCAACAATCATCTAACGCCTTCGGTGATGGGCAACTGAAATAATACAAATTCAATCAAGAAATTTTAATAACTAATTTGAAAAACAAAACTCAAAACAAGTGCATAATTTAATACAGGTTGTTAAGCTTTAAAAGTTTATATTAAACTACTGATGGCATTGTTCGTGTACTTCACTCCGAACTTTTGTTACAACTATTTGGTTAATCTTTAATAGATTAGCAAAGTCAAATCAATAACAGGGAAATTTACCACAGGATGCCACAGTAAAATTCTGAAAAACAACAACAATTTTCGCAAGATCGATTTCGGGGGGAACAGGGTCCACAATAACAACAATAATTTCGGCTGGATTTGTTCTAGCAGGTAAAGAAAATAAGCTCAAAGGAGAGGGGCGCAGGGCAACGAAGAAAAAGGCAAATGAGTCCCAGCAGCTTAAGATCATAGGCAGCAGCCCACGACGAAAAGAGATAGAAACTATTTTGTCTTCTGTCCTTATTCGTCGGCACAGTTCACAGTGCCGTATTTCGGCGCGTCGACGTGACGTCACATCGACTTCTTTTCGGCAGGCAAGTGCACAGAAACAATTGTTGTGACGCAGCTGTTGAAAATAAATGTCAACTTTCAGATTTGCGTGCATATTATTAAATACCCTTATTTAAGCAATAAATACATATATAAAATGCTTACGCAAAACATAATCTAAATAAAAATTCCAAACCTAATAAACAAATACTACGCACAAATTTAACTAACCTATCCAGGAAAAGGTCCGAAAATGAACATCTCATAAAATTTGGCAGGCCTGCTGCAAGACCAAGAAGGCGTTTTATTCATTTTTTGAAGTTATTGGTATAGGCGAATTCCCATTTATCAAACTCAATAAACTATTTTATGAAACTAAAAAATAAAATCAATAAGTTAATTTATGTATATTTACATAAATAATAACCACTTAATTCGGAGTTTTAACAAATTTTAGAAGATCGTTCAAGTTTCATCTCCAAAATTATCCAACTAAAATAATTGGCAACCCTGCGCTGCGCTTAAACTACAGCAATAATGAAATCAAATCCATTCGTGGTTCACCGTTGAGCTCTTTATTTTGAAACGCGGCGATGTGAACTTTTAAGGATGAGCTGCAACAATTGTTTCAACTGTGTCAGTGTGTGCGCGACTGTGTGTGTTTGTTTTGTGTTTATTCGTGCGCATTTTTAGACAACTAAGCGAAAAAACAGTCGCCAAAAATTAACAGAAACCCTTTGTGCGATTTACGTCGGAGATAACGTGAAAAATATCAACGTAAGAAGCTCATAAATTGCGGCTAATCGGGAATTCGGTGAAGATCGATCGCGAAGCCAGCGCGCTAATTAGGCAAACAGTGCTAAAGAGCAAGAGAAACGACAAGTGCAATAACTGTACAATACATTCGATGCAAATAAACAAATCTCTGATAAAAGAGCAAAAAGCTGAGCAATGTTGAAAAGACGCCGAGATAAACAGTTATAACAACAATTATAGGCACGCACAAACAATTCAGACATTTGGCAACATGTTGCCGAACATTGGATACATATTGCCAGCACTCGCTGCCTTCTACGCCTTAGGCATGGCATCCACGCAACAAAATCCCCTGGCCGAGGTTAAGGAGTGCACCAGCATTGACATACGCAACGAGTGCAAAAAAATGAGTCTACTTGACAACTGTACAGTGGTCATAGGCTATGTGATGATCACGCTAATGCCCAATCAGAATTGTAACTACTCCGCGTATTCGTTTCCCAAGTTACGCGAAATTACCGACTTTATGATATTTACCGAGGTACGCGGCCTGACTGGCATCGGGAACATGTTTCCCAATCTCACTGTGATACGCGGCCGTCGACTATTCCTCAACTATGCACTGGGCGTGACCAGCATGCCTGATTTACAGCTGGTAAGTAAGGATGATTCTATTATTATTATTTGTATGTTACAAACTTATAAAAATATCAATATCTGCTATTTTGAAGTTTTAAATAAATAATAAATATATTAACATTTGGGATTTTAAAAACACACTTGCAGGTTAATTTATTTTAAATATTTAAAATAAAAGTGTATTTAACGATTATTTAAATATTAATTGAAAAGCTAAGTGCTATAATGGATTTTTAAAAAACAATTAAATATTTAAAAAAAAAATACAAAATACAAATATGTTTATATGAATATTTTTTACGGTTTTTTTTAAATATTAATGAAATTCTAAGAACTTCAGCTATTTTTATAAATTTGATTTAATAAAATTTTAAAATATAATTATCCATTTTATTAAGAATATTTGTCCATACAATAATAACATTTAATCTGCTAGTTCCAATAAAACCTCAATAAATCAATCAAAGTAGTTAACAAAAACTTATGACGTTAATGAGGCTTTTTCAATTCGGTAGTTTTACTGATAGGTTTGATGATACTTAATTTCTTTTTTATAAACTCACAAATTAATAGTATTCTCTATAAAGTACACCGAATTAATTTTTGTTAACCCATTTCAGCTGGAGTTCAAATCCCTGGTGGCCATTCAACACGGCCACGTTTACGTCGGAGGCTGTCATAAGCTGTGCCAGCTAAATGGAGTAGGTAACATGCCCGGATACCCGGATAATATGCCCATTCAACTTCTCGTTTGCAGATCAACTGGGATCGCCTCACATTGAGCGCCGGCGAGAATCACATCGTAATTGGATCCAACAACTGTACGCATCGCGCCAACTGCAACGGCTGCGCATCAAACTATTGTTGGTCCAACTTTACGTGCCAGCGATTCGAGAATGATAACGTGGCGCACTACGATCGGTGGGTGAATGGATGCCATATATGTTTCGATTCGTATATGGGCACAAGTGTTAATGTGATAGAAATACACAACTTTTACTGACAAACCTGAACGCCAGGCTTAAACACAGCTCCGAACTTCAAACTTTCTTGTACTTCAAATCGAATTAGTAGCCTTAGAACAGAAACATATTTTATACCCTTGGGTGCTATAATTTTTCAGAAAATGATAAATGCAGACGTCTTCGGACCCTAAAAGATTAATTTTTCTGTTTCTCAGTTTCGAAGCTTTCGCCATAAAATATTGCTACGAAGATGGTCGAAATGGACCACAATTAGTCAACTAATTTATTTATTTATATATAAAAAAAAAATTATTTTCAAGAGAGATCAAGCTCAAGTGTTCTTAATTTCTATCTCTTCAATTGATTGTCCAAAAAATTAAAAATATAGAAATTTTACGAATTAACGAAGGATTGATTGAATTCAATTGATTGTCCAAAAAATTAAAAATATGGAAATTTTACGAATTAACGAAGGAGGTTTTTGATTTCAGACTACGAATTATCAGGATTCGACTGTATACGTATATTTAATTACAAAATTCTACGCTCTTGTTTTACTTGATTTTCCAAAAAAAAATTGAGGCGACTAAGAATTTGTATATTTTGCAATACAATACAAATAAAATACGAATTAATAAGGGGACCAAAATGTATGGAAATTTTAAAAATTAATGAAGTGTTTTTAAAGGAGCAGCATGTTATATATTTCAGGCTACGAGCTATCAGGATTGGACTGTGTATATATATACTTATTTATAAACTTCCACGCTCTATAAGTGGGTCTTTGGTCTGAGAGTCACAATTCAATAATGATTAATTGAGCTGTTTTACAACTCCACAGGAACTTACAGAGCTGCCACGAGGAGTGCCTCGGTGGCTGCCACAATGCCACAGCTGCTGGATGTGTGGTCTGCAAAGGACTAACCAATGCCGGTGTCTGTGTCAAGCGTTGTCCGGCTAACAAGTGAGTCGTGTCTGCGCCACGCCGGCGAGTGGAGATTGTTCTAGTTGACTTAGTTCTAGTCCGTTTGCAGGTATGTTTTGGATCATTTTCAGCGCTGTTACACGCGCGACGAGTGTGTGGCGCATCTTGGCCATTATACGTTCGGTTTTGAGTGCGTGGCCTTTTGCCCCAGCGGCTACAAGGCCAATGTCAATTCGAGTTGTGTGCGCTGTGGTCCGCAGGAGGCGTGCATTAGCGTCTGTTCGCCGGAGCATGGATCAACCGAGGGCATGATTGCCATCTACAATTTGGCCGATGCGGAGGATCTGCGCGGCTGCCAGATTGTGAACAGCAGCCTCATCATAACCATACGCAATCACGTCAACGAGCTCCAGCTGGAGAGCAGTCTCAGCAGCTTACGCGAGATACGTGGACACCTCAAGATCTATCGGTACGAGTGCCATCGAAATTCGAAGAGAATTCCATTTAATGTTCATTACAAATATTCCTGTAGCTCCTCGCAGCTGAGCAGCCTAAAGTTCCTAAGCAACTTGCGTCGCATACACGGCGATCCGCTGGAGAATCGCCACTATGCGCTTATTCTGTACGATAACAAGCAGCTAACCGATCTGTGGGAGCCGGCAGTGCAGCTGGAGTTCGTCAACGGCGGCATGTTTATGCATCGCAACAACAAATTGTGCAACAAGCACATTAAGGACTTTCAGGCACGTGTCATACACGACAAGGTGATGGACTCGCTGCAGACCAGCGATCAGGAGGTGCTGTGCGGTCCAGCCAAGCTGCAGCTGTCCGTCCAGGTAGGACACAATTTATGAAAGTCTCCCTACTCATTCAAAATGATTTGAAGGAGTATAAAACAAATACGCAACAAACAGCAGCCACTGATCTATGTATAATATATATATATTTACATATATAATTAATCATAATTATACTGTTAATGTATATGTAGCTATTTATGTTTTTCTGTGGTCTTTATTCAAATGTATTTAAGCAGAAGGATGCATACAAGTGACAAGTCTGTCTGTCTGTCCGTCTGTATGAACGACTGTATAACACTCCCACAATAATTTTATACATTTTTAATCATATTTTGACCCATTTCATGCACAGCAGTTTCAATATAGATCAAGAATATTTTACTTTGTTAACTATCGGATATTAATAACCAAAAAGTTTCTCAAAAATACTGGATGACGTTTCTACGCAATTTCTTAACTCAATAATTACTTAAGAATTTAATAATAATTTGCATTTTTTTCTGTCTTACTTTGAACTTCTAGTTTTTTGTTAAATTATACTCTGTACTTTCACGACTATGTTGTTATATTTTATGATATATGTTTTGTGAGTGTTTTTCTTACTTAAATATTCATTTTCATATATCCCTCTTTCTCGTACATCTGCTTTTCGAAGCGATATTTAAATAAGAACTCGAAAGTGGAAAGGGACTCTCAATAATTAATGTTATAGCATTGCAATAATTGCGTAATCTATAATGTGTACAGGGTATCTTCAAGTCGAGCACTCCAGTTTAGCTGTCACTTGGTCAACCATTTAATATGTACCCCTCTTTTTGCAGGCACGCTCCCATCGCACGCTGCAACTGACCTGGCCGAAATCCCAGATGAGCGTGGAGCTGGAGCTGATTTACAGAAGCGTTCCGGCGGGCACAGTGTATGCGGAGCCGAGTGAGCTGGAGGCGCCTGTCTGTACGCGCATCAATTGGCAGCGACTGTTGCTGTTTGTGGACGATCTGCAGGGGAACAGCACGCACTATAGCTATCAACTGGAGCAGCTGGAGCCGCACACACGCTACGCCTGCTTGTTGCGCACTTTTGGCGGCGATGTGCAGCGCGAAGCGCGCAGCGATTTGATCTACGTGGAAACCCAGCCGGACATACCAAAACCGCCAACGCTGGCCGTAACCAAGAAAACGGACAATTCGCTGACGCTGCGATTGGGCGGCCAAGAGCAGGAGCATTATATGTTAACTGTTTACGAGCTGGCCGATGAGGCGGCCTACATTGAAGAACGCGACTACTGCCGTCAGCCGGCGTTCATGTGGCAGGACATTGATGCGGTGCGTTGGCGCTCGCTGCAGGATCTCGATTATGACGAATGCTGTGCCCATCAGGCGGAACAAGCCGACGATCAGCATTTTATAGAAGAAATGGCCGACATTTATCGCTGCAGCCTGGACGCACCCGATAACTGCGCCGCCTCGAACTCAACGCAGGCACAACAGCTCCAGCTTGCGGCAAATACAACGGTCTATGAGCTGCGCCAGCTGGAACGATACCGTCTCTACTCGCTGGAATTGCAGGCGTGCAACGCCCTCGGCTGCAGCAGCCCAACGACGCTAAACGAACGCACCAATTTCACGTTGAGTGCGGATCTGTTGCCGCAGCTGAGCGCATGCCGTGTGCCCAAGACAATGGAGTACATTGTACGCTTCGCAGAGCCGGCACAGCCGAACGGGCTGATTCTGTCCTATGTGCTGCACTATCGCAACAATGTGTCCGAGCAGGTGACGGAGACCCACTTGAGATGCATAACGCGACGCGCCCATGAACAGGCCAGCTATGTGCATGCGGCCAACTTGAATGGGACCTACAATGAGTGCGCCGTACGGGTGCATTCGCTGGCCGGTGATGTGATCACCACCTACGTGCCCATCACGTGGTGCGACGCGGAGCAGAGCAAGATCCCAACGACCACAGAGAAGATTGATACTGATGCAAAGGATACGATAGAAGCGAAAGAGGAGGAGACACACTCGCATGGACGCGGGTTTAGCATATTCGTATTGTGTTTTCTGTTCGGATGCGCGCTGGCGCTGGTTTGGCTTTTGTTCAAGCGAAGCTGCTGGTGCAAGTGGCCGGGAATGCGTCGGTATGTGCCGGTGCGCGAGCAATGGCTGCGCGAGCGCCAACCGACCGAGGATCGCGAGATACTCGTCGATGGCTTTGAGACGGTGCGTTTTCAGAACAGCAATAACAGCAGCAGCAACAACAACAATAACAACAGCAACAGCAACGATGAGTACTAATGTAGATGTAATATGTAAAATGTGAACTATATATATATATATATGTACGTAACTATAAATGTCCACTTACCATATATACTATTTGGTAATACTGTTGATTCTCCAAACTTATGGAGCACTGTCCTTGGCAGCGGTGTCTGCAACGTCTGCGGCGTTTTTGCCGCTGTTGGCCAGTAAAATGGTTGGCACGCTGCTGGATGGCAACACCATAATGTCGCTGTCCGAGGTGGGTGTTGGTGTGCGTGGCGACGACACCTGCTGGCGTGCCTTGGCGCGCTCCAGTTTGGCCTGCTCGTACTCCTTCAGCTCGGAGAGCTTCAGTTGTATAGTTTGTAATTCACGGCGACGCATTTTCGGCTTCCTTTTTTTTGTTTTGCTTTGTCTCTTTGTGGTTAGTGATGAGCTACTGTGGATGTGCCATTAACATTAAATGATCGGTTATCGGTTGGGCAGCAATGTGAATGGCAAATTAAGTCAAAATATAAGTTAACAGATATTGTTAAGTTAATTACAGATTTAAGCATTTTAAGCAACAACAAGCAGAAATGAATGCAAATTTTGGAAAATTTTAGGCACATACAGACTTTTCTGCGACAACCGATCGGTCGATTTAATACAATTTTTTATTTTTTCAAACAACTAAACAATAATTATATATTACAAATTTGAAATTTATGTATAAAAGTGTCGTTTTGAATGTCTTTCAAGTATATGTTCAAATTAAAACCAATTCAACTTTATTCCTAAATTACTTATTTAACAAACATCAGTCCTCATCTGCGAACAGACCGCCCAGTTCCAGATCTTCCATCTTTTCGCTGGACATGCGCTGCGCTTTAAATTCCGTAAAAAATTTCCCATCGCTTTCAGCATTCCAAGAGATCTCCTCCGCCTCGGCAGCCAGGTGGCGGGCGTGCTTGGGCGGCGTGAAGTGGGTGTATGTACAATTTGTGTAGGGAGCGGAATCGGTGGCACTTGGTCGCACATCGTAGTGCTCGTCCAGGAATTGCAGCACTTGCGATTTGCTGCCGAGACTGTTGAACTGGACGCGCAATGTCCGCTTCATTTCGCAGCTCCACATGAATGTCAAATGGTGATGAAAGCACTGGAAATGCAAATGATCGCCGGCGGACTCGGCGATGTCCAGCCACTGCTGCACACAGGCCTTCGGCGTCGTCGTGGCCAGCGGATAGTCGCTGTTGAAGAGCGCCGGATTGGCGAGTAGGCCACGTGCGACCATCACGCCTGCCGCATGTGTCCTGGCGTGCAGTTCACAGGCATCCTGATAGCTCTCCACGTTGCCATTGACAATCAGCGGAATTCGCAGCGATTGCGCCACCTCGGCCATGGCCTCGACGTTGAGCGTGTCCCTGGAATGCTTCTGGACCGGTGTGCGTCCGTGCAACGTCAGAAATGTGACGCCGCAGTGCTCCAGTTGCTGAGCCAGCTCGATTGTCTTTTGCACCGATGTCTGGCGGTCGCTGCTGTTTAGCAGACGCATCTTCACCGAGACGCTAAAGTCCGTGGGCAGCGTTCGTCGCAAACACTGTACTATGTCCCGCACCTGCTCCGGGTGGCGCAACAAGCCACAGCCATAACCTTTGGCTATCGCCCAGCTCTGTGGACAGCCGCAGTTTAGATCGACGCCATCCACATAAGGATAAACGAGCTGCGCGGACGTTACAAATTCGGTTGCATCCTTGGCAGCAAATTGTGCGATCAGCGGCTGGTCATCGGGGCCAGTGGTAAACTCATTCTGCCGCGCCTTTTCGCTGTTGTTGATCGACTCGGAGATCATCATCGGCGTGAACGCCAATTGGACTCCATTCTGACGCAGCAATCGTCGGAACTCCAGCTTACTGTATCGCACCATCGGAGCACTAATCCGTAGAAAATCCTCTGCATCGGCGAAAAGCGCTGCGATGTCATGGTGTGGCCTTTGCTTTGGCAGATCCATTCATAAATCAAATTCTAATTCGAGCTCCTCGTGCGTATTACATTTGCATACATATTAGAGTTGTACGAATAAGTTCGATTGAACTACTTAAGTGAACAAACGAACTGTTTTCCAATTTAGTTCGTTTCTTTTTCATGTTCTTCAACTATTTATAACTTTATGAAACAAAAATGATAGGAATAATTGTGTTGAATGACTATGCGACTCAAAGGAGGAAAAAAAGATAATAGAAATAAAACAAAAGTTTAATGTTGTAAAAATTTAATTGTATAAACGTGAACGACTGGAAATTGAACTATGACGATCAACTCTATGTATAAGGTTGTTGCTTGTTGTATACGATCACTTTTTCCCTACAAAATTATTCTCAGCTGATTATCGTTGATCAGCGACTGCAGTTGTAAAAGTTGCTAAAGTTATCGATAATTATGAATTTGCTATCCTCACAATTATGACAATTTTTTTTAAATACTTGTGCAAATCAGACTGAAATGTACAAATTAAATGTTTTCACAATGGAAAAAATATTTATACCACGCGATATAAGACACATTTAATATTCGTTACTCTTACTGTCAGCCATCTCAAACCAATTTAATATCGATAAGCAAGTAATATGATCGGAAATCGATAGTGTCACCTCTAGCGTGTAGGTGAAAAAACTCAATCGCAATTTCTTTAATTAAATAAATTGATTCATGTACAAATAAAAACGGTAGTGACTAATCAGCCTAAGTAGAAAAGGCAAAGCACGTCAATGACGCACAAGTAAAGCGCAATGAAAAAGTGAACGCAGCACCAGCGTCCCACAACAACAACAACAACAACCAGAGCAACAGCAGCGACAGCGAAAACAACAAAATGCATTTCTCAATACCAGACACCCAGGAACAATATGCGGACGGGAGCGGGGGTTCATCCACGTACACGGTATACAACATTTACATCAACGGCAATTATCACTGCTGTCTGCGCTACAAGCAGCTGCACGCATTGCACGAACAGTTGCGTAGGCGTTGCACAGACGCCGCCCTGCCGCCCTTTCCACCCAAGCGGCTGCTTCCGCTGAGCAACAGCCATGTGGAGACGCGACGCGCTGCCCTGGAGCACTATTTACAGATTGTTGGTCAGGATGCGCGCATAGCGCGTCTGTCCTATCTACAGCAGTTTCTGCAGCGCGCCCAATTGGATACAGCGCTGGCCGAGTGCTCGGTTAGTGGCGAGGATGAGCAGCAGCAGCTGCAGGTGGAGGTGTACAGTGGCACCGGGGCAGCGGGAGCAGGCAGTGTGCAGTTGCTGGTCAACTGTCATGTGCAGCAGAATTCAAGCGCCTTGCTGCAGTCCGTCTGCCGCACCCTGCAGCTGCCCGATGAGCTAATGCAGTACTTTTGCTTGTATCTCGTGCGCAAAGTGGAGTCCACCGAGGGGCCACCCACCGCCAATCACGATGATCTGCCCGGCGTGTTGCTGCTGCGCCGGCTGATGGACTTCGAGTCGCCATACATCACGCGACTGCATGCGCAGCCTTGTCAATTGCTCCTGCGCACCTGCTACTGGAACGCACGCTGGGACACAAAGCTGCTGAGCAACAGTGTGGCCCTCAGCCTGCTCTACAATCAGACGCTGGCGGATGTGGCCCGTGAGTGGGTGATTTGTACGCCCGAGATGCGGCGACAGCTGTGCAGTCTGCAGATGCAGGCGCGACCGTTGCAATATCTGGAGCTGGTGCGTCAATTGCCCTCCTACGGCTGTCTGCAGTTTGGCGCTGCCCAGGTGGACTATCCAGAGCTAGAGACTTCGGCACTGGTCACCATTGGCAATCGGGAGCTCAGCCTGCGCACGGCGCGCGGTGCCAAAATTTATGAGACCAAATTTAGGGTCACCCGCATGCGCTGCTGGCGGGTCAGCGCCATGCACAACACATACGAGTCGCGGGATCAGCCGACGCAGCTGCAGTTGTCGTTCGAGTATCTTATGTCGAAGCAGACACTGCGCTGGATAACCATAACCAGCCAGCAGGCGATGCTCATGTCTGTCTCCCTGCAGGCGATGGTGGATGAGCTGCTGCACAACGACAACAGCGGAGGGAGCGGCTGCAGCGATGATGAGCAGGAGGCAAGTACATCGCGTGCCGCATCGGAATCAAACACATCGACGCCCAGTTCAATCTCGTCCTGCACATCCACGTCGGACACATCGACGACAACGACAACAACAACAGCGGCGACTACGCCGCCGGTCAAGTTTCTAGCGCAGCGCTGCAGGCAACAGCACAAATTGACCACAGCGCGCACCTTTGCGGCCGTTTTCTTTCGGAACGATGCGAATGCGGCGTCTGTGCGCAACGAGGCATTCGAGGGCATTGGCGATGATGATCTGTAATCTGTTGAGTTGTCCAATGGCCATCAAACGTATGTAAACTTCCTGGTGGATATGGAAAACAATCGATCAGTGGACAGCATTTAAGTCGCAATCTCAAACATATTTGTTTTTCACTCTGATGGGAGGCTGCACTTTTCGATCGTTTTCCAGCACTAATACGATATGTGTGTGTAAGTGTAAGAAATTTGTTGTTTAGTTCATTCATAAACAGCGCGCCGCCAAAATAGTTTTTAAACAAATTTTTTTGTTTGTTTTTAAATGATATATTTTATTGTTTTTCAAGGCGTCGGTGCCTTATGAACAATATGTTTCATTTACTTATAACTGTTAGCACAAATCTAACTGTTATTCATTAATACATACATATATATGTATGTGATTCCAGCACATAGGCATAGACTAAATTAAAGAATCGAACAAACCGAACGGTACTTGCCCTTCCTTCCTCCCCCCGCCCCTATCCATGGTGCTGCCAAATGTAACGACAAATATGAAACGCAAAATGTGCATTTTATTCTGTTAAAGACAAAAGTAGTTTTATTATCAAAATACATATGAGATGATCATATTGTCAAAATGATGATTGATTAAAGAACAATGTGTTGTGTTTAAAAATGCTCAGTACGAACTATATATGGGTACATATATGTATATGTACATATTGATAATTCTTTTGTAAAGAAAATTTTTTAAAATGATAACTCTCTACATTTCCTTTTTATATTGTATGTTTGTATCTATATGCGCAGCTATTTTTACGTTTATTATTAACAGTTGAACAAAATAAATATGTTATGCATTTTAAAAAATAAACGTAATATGAAATTTAAAAACATTTTTTATTTGATTTATAACGGATGTTTTCAATTACAGCTGTTAAGATTTATTTAGGCGTCTAATGTTGATATACCGGCTCGTGGTGCTGCCAACGTGTCTTTTGAAAATCGATTTCGTCGGCGATATCGATATTTTTGGCAAATGCAACAACGAAAAGAAAAAAATAGCTCACAATACTCCCAATAATAGAATTGGGATTTGTGTGATAAACAAAAATAACAAATTAAAGCAATATTTTTTATCAACCCACAAACAAAATGGAACGGAACAATGGGTAAGCATAATATTTACATGTAAACACATGAGATGTTTATGCTACGCACAGCTTGTGACGCATACAAAACGAAAAAAGTAAACACACAATCTATGACGGTGTGCGTTTGTAAGAATGTGTGCGTGTTTTGTGTATGTGAAGAACTGCGATATATTTTGCGATGTTGGACAACTAATTTCTGTAATTCAAAATTATTATAGACGTTATCCCTACATACGCCGCCAAGGCAGTGGCAACGGACCTCACAATCATCATCACCATAATAACGCAAACTCATCGACAACGTCCTCATCTTCTTCGTCATCTTCGGCATCGGCAACAAACACATCGCATAGCACACAATACTCCAATAATAGCATTAATAATGCAGCAACAAACACCAATGCACTGTATGCAACGGTGTCACAGCAACAACAGCAGCAGCAGCAACAACAGCAACAACAGCAGCTGCTGCAACAGCCGAATGTGCCCATATCACAGCACGATGAACTAATTCGTTACATTCACGAGGCTTGGAAGAAAGTAAGTACAGATTTTTAATATTATTAGCAGCCGGCATTGGGTAACACAATCTGTAGCACCTTGTGGCAGGTCAATTTTACTATACATGTGTATGTGTGTGTGTGTGTTCAAGTATTCTAATGTCTCTTTGATCTTTCAGGTTAGCGATCAGGGAACACCAATTATAAACTGCACGGAATCTGATAATCAATTAAAGAACTTCAAGCCATTCAATCTTGAGGAGTATTGGGGACAGCGTCTGGTACAGAATATACATGTGACCACAACACATCAGTAGGGAATATACACAGGATAAACACAATCATCAACACAACAGAGACAATGGCGCATAATACCGTTAGCATATATATTAAGTACATGCATATATAAAATGCTCTATGAACCGCATCTGTTTTAACAGCAACAATTATTAGCAAATTGCGTTTATTGTAAATGGGATGCTGTTTTCATATGATTTGACAATTTCTCTATATTAGCGATTGATTCGATTTGCTTTTATACAATTCGCAAGAGAAGGTATATATATATATATATACGTAGATATGTATATTTGACCATTGTAAAAATATATTGCAAACACTGCCAGCTGTGAGGCAAAAGTTATATTGACAAGTTCATAAATGTTATTTTAAACGGCATCCCAACACACAAAACTACAATTATAGTTGTTAATTGTTCGCGTATTATTGACCATTTTGAAATTGCGTTAAAACAAATGATTAAAAGGCGAACAACCCTAAAATTCCATACAAATCGCGAAATACATGATTAATAAACATAATTGCGATAGATTAGTTTTATTCTTTGCCTAAACTTAACTTTTGACTGGCTAAGAAAACATCTAATAGATTTGACACCAAACGAAAAGACAAAAAGTGGAATATTTTTTTTAATTTTCTAGCTTGCAACTTCATTCAAGTTTTGGACACTAAAAACAATAAATAGTGTTTTATGATCAAATATGGAAAGACTGGTCTAATAGTTATAAGGAAAGTTACATTTTTAAATTGTGCTTAAAGTAACAGTCGCTGTTATTTGTAACATTGACAACTATTGCTCATCCCTAATTAGAATACTGCACTATAATTCACTCGTACCTTTTCACACCGTCCATGACTATCGTTAACTTTAGTAAAAATAAAAAAATGATCGATAGTACCATCTCTAACACACGTTCCATACCCATTCAAAATGTTTTTAAAAGGGTGTACAAAGTGTACATAACAGACATAAGAAGCCATCTCAGATCCCACAAACTTGATATATTCCTGATTAACAGGATTAACAGCCATGTCGTTTTTGCCATGTCAGTCAATCTGTCCGTTTGCCAAGCATGCATCTCTACAAGTATTTATTCTTTTTTCCGTTTTTTGTCCCGTTTGCGAATGCAGTTAGTTTAGAAGTCATACGAGAATTCAATGCCCGAATTGAGCTGGCTTGATAACAAGCGTTATCAAAAGTGTAAACTCTATCTAATCTATCTATCTATCTAATTGATAACAAAGCAAGGGAAAACGGTACGTGAATTTTGTTATGCCTTTTTTTGCCTTATCATGTAAGGACTAGTTGGATACTTTCCCCCAAATTAAATACTACAGACTTGCAAATTGGACTTAGTTTGTACATAAATTTCAATGCACTTAATAAGTCCTGAATATTTAATAACGAGCATAACTAGGTTTCAGTGGGGGCATATTGTGTGTGCGTGTGTGAATTTGTGTATGTATTTACATATAAATGCAAACGGGTTGAAATGTTTATAAAGACGGATCGCAGTGTTCAGGGTATCTCCTAGTTGATAATTCATTTGCATAAGTAGACTATGAAAAAATGTTGTTTTTAATATATATACTGGGCAGAGTAAAAAAAGAGTAGTCTGGTAGAGCGGGCCCTTCGTAATTCTCTGGCGAATTGGGCTCTAACATTGTCTTAAAACCTTGTCTGAAGTAGATAACAACAAGTATATATGTATTACTCTAGCTTTGATGTCGTCGCAAAAAGTTAATTTCATCCGGACGGTCGAAAAAACGGATATCTCACAAATTCAACATATACTTTTACTTTGTGGAGTATTTAAAAAAACCAAATTTTTCATATTTTTTTTTTAAATTTACTACTTTTCTTTCATGGTTGTATTGTATTGTATCGTAATCGGTGATGGGCTGGATATCGATCGACGCATTGTTTCGGCGGGCCTTTCCGCGGGTAAAAAGCGATGACATGCATTGCTGGCAGTATTATACAAATTATAATAATTAATAAAAATAAAAATACATTCTTACAATAACTTTGATTCTTAGTCTGTAAAAAAATTGTCACCCCCAAACTGACAATGGATAATGGACATTCAAAGGCAGGGAACAAAGATGAGGAGCAGTATTTGGATTTATTGAGGCGGATCCTCGAGACTGGAGATGAGCGCATGGATCGCACTAAAGTGGGTACACTATCGATCTTTGGCACCCAGATGCGGATCAGTTTGCGCGACGCGTTCCCGCTGCTGACCACCAAACGCGTCTTCTTCCGCGGCATCGCCGAGGAGCTGTTGTGGTTTATCTCCGGCAAGACCGATGCCAAGCTGCTGCAGGCCAAGAAAGTGCACATCTGGGATGCCAACAGTACCCGCGAGTTTTTGGACAGTTGCGGCCACACGGAACGCGCTGTTGGGGATCTGGGACCGGTGTATGGCTTTCAGTGGCGCCACTTTGGTGCCGAGTATCGCACCTGCGACGACGACTATACCGGCCAGGGTATTGATCAATTAAGAGAGGTGATCGACAAGATTCGGAACAATCCGTCGGATCGTCGCATTATAATGTCCGCCTGGAATCCATTGGACATACCAAAGATGGCGCTGCCACCGTGCCACTGCCTGGTCCAGTTCTATGTGTCCCAGTCTAAAGGTGAACTGTCCTGCCAGCTATACCAGCGTAGTGCGGACATGGGCCTGGGCGTGCCCTTTAATATCGCCTCCTATGCTCTGCTCACCTATATGATAGCCCATGTGACCGGCCTGAAGCCCGGCGACTTTATCCATACGATGGGCGATACGCATATCTATCTCAATCATCGGGAGGCGCTAATGGAGCAGTTAACACGCGAGCCACGCCCCTTTCCCCAGCTGAAAATCAAGCGGCAGGTAGCTAACATCGAAGATTTTCGCTACGAGGACTTTGAAATTGTTGACTACAATCCTCATGCAAAGATTCAAATGGAGATGGCCGTTTAACATGCAAGTCCGTCTTCAGTTGCCTTTTAAAATTTCAAAATGTTCAACAACAAATTTAAAATATTATAAAACTTTGTATCTTGTTAACATTTAGTATATAAGTCATTGGAACATTCTAAGATTGTAACTTAATTAGTTCAGTTGTCCTATCTTGTTTTTGTTTTTTTGGTAACAAACATGTAAATTAAGTAAATTTCGGCGTGATTTGAATCGTCAAGCTCAACATCTAAATTTTTTAACGCTGCTCTCCGCTTTTTCCCACAGTCTGTTAGGACGAACTATAAGTTTGGACAATCTGGATTTTATCAATAAAGTTTTTATGGATTAGAAAAAAAACAAATATGACCTTTACAGTGTAATCTGAGCAGTCTAATTTTGTGACATAATAAAGGAAAGTAAGTAATAGTCGAAATTAAACTGATTTAAAAGCAACATACATTGGTAGAATTCCCATATCTGATTATTGAGCATTTTTTTAGTGTTTAAAACTTGAAAGTGGACACTTTGTTGTATCTATAATTTATCATCCTTTCGCAAATTATTTGAAGCTGGAAGCTAAAAAATTAAAATAAAATTCCACTTTTTGGCTTTTCATTTGGTGTCAAATCTAATTATTAGATGTTTTCTTAGCCAGTCAAAGTTTAAGTTCAGGCAAAGAATAAAACTAATCTATCACAATTATGTTTATTAATTTTTAAGGGTTTTTCGCCTTTTAATCATTCCCAACTATAATTGTGTTTGTTTTAGATCGGACAACTGATCTAATTAGTGGGTGTAGTGACAGTTTCTAACAAGGATATATATCATACGATGTAGTCTTCATTTATGTATAATCCATTTTTATAGATTTCACAAAATGTACAATTATTGGCACTCGCATAACGTTTAATAAAGCACTAACCATAAAAGTGAAAACACTTTTGATTTTTTTGAACGGCATTTTCGAACTTTTATAAAAGATTTAATTTTATTTCTTTCTCTGTTGTCAGACCGTTTGGGTTTTAAACTATTTCAGTGCGAAGCTTCGCCTTTAGACCATCTTGCGCAGCAATCTGTTGATCTTGTCTTCGCGGTTGCCGAAGTCACCGCCGTTGACGTAGTGGTTGGCCTTCTTGCGCCAGCCGCCGGTGGGCGTGTTCAGTTTGAACGGCCACAGGAAGTTTGAGGCGTACTTGAAGTTGGGTCCCACCGTGAAAATCTCGTGCACCAAATCCTCAACGCACTGAATGTTGTGTGCCTTGCGCAGCTTGCGCTCGATCACAAAGTTATCGGTGATGGGCACACGCTGGCGATTGTGCTTGACAAAGCCGCGCTTGTAGATCAGCTCGCGCACCGACTTCAGATTGGGATAGCCCCAGGTGATGTAGGGCTCAGCAATGCGCAGCATGTTGATGGTAGCCTTGTTCAGCTTGATGAACACACCATTGTTGATCTGGCGCAAACGGAACAGTTGCAGTACTTTGCGTACCTTGGGCGCAACCTTGTTGATACTAAATGCCATAACACATCATAATATATAAACAATGTCACGGATAAGCGATGACAAATAACTCACCCACGAATACGGACGACAAATGCCAATTTGGCCTCAGCGGGCACATAGAACTGGTTGCGGCTCTTGGCCAGACGACGCAGCTTGATTTCGCGCTGATCGGCCTTAATGTACTCGTTCTGGTACTTCTCGGCGCGCACCAAATTTTCCTTCTTGCGCAGCGCAACGACAGCGGCACGCTTCAGGCGACGTTTCGTTTCGGAAACACGCTTGCTGATTTGTTTCTTGCTGAACTTGAGCTTGGACTCAGGCACAGCGGGCAGCTTTTTAGCTGCTGGTTTCTTAGCGGCCGGGGCTGGCATCTATTTGGAGCACAAATTGTCAACATTTTAAAGCGGTTCTCGTTAAGAAAATTGAAAATGTAACACTAACCTTTTACTCGACACTATGCACGTTGGTAAAAGAAAGGGAAAGAAAGAGCGGAAGCTTGAAGTACGCCATGTTGCGAATGTCAAATTCTAGTCGCAGCAACCCTGTGTTTCAGTGTTGCGAAGCGTCGTACAAACTCCAGGGATATATTTCGATAGCTTCACATAATATCAAGCAACGATAAATAAACAGCTGTAGTTGCTAGCCGCCCGCGCATTTCGCATTCCCCATTTTATGATCGAACAATTTAGTTGTGCTTTGTTATTGTTAAGGCTTCGTCAACATGCAGTGTCCCAACAGTCCCGTCTACCATACAAGCGTCGAGCAAAAGCGGCATGCACAAAATGTGGCCAAACAACAACGTTTGGGTATGCCAAAATTGCGTGAACTGTTGCGAGAGGTAACATGAGTGCACTATTTTCATAGCGAATTTACAATCTTATTTCATTTACAGAAATGTCGCATTCGCATTATGAATGCACGCAAAGACAACGTCGATGGCAATCGCAAAATGCAATTGGTAATGTATGTAATGTAACACAATAATTGATTAACTTAACGTGGTTAAATGATTTGCAGTGTGAACTGGAGAACATTTTGCGCTTGGAGCTCAACGAGCTGGAACAGGATGTGGAGCTGGAGCAGCATGTCTACGAGGAGTTGCTTTCTGATGTCAACGAATGGTATGCCCTCCAAGAGCAGCACTTGGAAGCACTTTACACTGAGCCCGAAGCCAATCCCAAAGACATTTCTTTACTGTGTCCTGTGTGTCTGATGAAGTCGCTGCAGCGCATCAGATCTTTATATACGTGCGAGTGTGGAGCGCAGTTTGAGCATTCCGCAGACAAGCTACAATTGCAGCAGCTGATCCAACAGAAAGTCAACGAGCATGAACTGAGCTGCACCCAGGCGCTGGGCTTCTTTATAGAGACGCAGCCGACGTCCAGACGATTGTTCGCGATTTGTGGTAGCTGTGATTATTGCTGCTCAGTTTGAATAGCTTAAATTTGTTTAACAAATCATTTCTTTATGGGCTGGCTGCGTCCAGCTTTAATTTAGTGTAAGTTTGTGAATTAATTATTGTGAAATTTGTATTAATTTATGTTTGTTTATTAAGTACTTCAATCTCCGTTTATAATCTCCATTTGGTCTTCGCCAGCTTCAACGCCGCAGTGCAGCTCTTTTCCCTTCTGATAGGCCCACGACATGTGCTTTGATGTAAAGTATATGCCCAACTCACCAAGATGATCGATGGCGATTATGCCAGCCGTTTCTTTAAAACGCGTCGTCATCTGTTGCAGTACCAGCTCGGCTGCATCCTGTACCGGATAGTTTTTGTGCTCCACCAGCGACAAAATACGCGAGGCAACATTGAAACGCATTATGGTCTCGCCATGCCCAGTGGCCGATATGGCGCCCGTGCTATTATCGGCATAAGTGCCAGCACCCAGCAGCGGTGAGTCACCAATGCGACCTGGAAGCTTGCCCGTGATGCCACCCGTTGATGTGGCTGCAGCCATATTGCCATTAGCATCAATTGCCACAGCGCCAACGGTACCTGGAGCTCCGTTAAACGAGCAGGCGCAAGTGCTTCTTTTGCTGGCCTTAAACTTACTTAAGGATTTCCGTGAGGCTTCTGTAACCAGCGCATGCTTGGGCAGTATGTGAAATCCTTCGGTTACGGCTAACTGCATGGCGCCCTCGCCGGCCAAATATTGATGTCTGGTCTTCTCCATGACCCGCCTGGCCAGCGTTATGGGATGCTTTATATCAGTTACCAGGGAAATGCAGCCGGCATCCAGTTGGGCGCCATCCATAATGGCCGCATCCATTTCCACATCACCGGTCCAAGTCAGCACGGATCCGTAGCCCGCATTAAAATGTTCATCTTCTTCCAAGGATTGCACTGCCTGCTCCACAGCATTCAACACGCTGCCCGATTGCATCAGCTGCCTGTAGCCTCTGCATGCCGCCCTCTTGACGCCATTCTTGGCACACGTCACTTTGTCATCGGCTAACCGCCCAGCACCACCATGCACCAGCACAGTGGGCTCGAATGCTGCAAAAGCATTGCTACTCATAACTACGCTGAGCTTCTGTCGTCGTAATAAATTTTTGTATTTTAAGCATTTTATGTTAGGCATTTTGTGCGCCTGCTTTGTTTGCTTCAACCCACCGAAGCGAAACCGGCACCACAAATAGCCAAAATTTATGAAGATGGTAATTGAAGCATTTTAAATATGTAATTTTAAATGCGCCAATCGAGCAGAGCTCATGAAATGCAATCATCAAACCGGTTTGTTTTGACTGCAACCGAGTTTGACGAGCACAGTAGCTGTCAAACTGTAGCCGAGTCATAACAAACCGGCAAGTAAACAAAACTGTTGTAAACAGAAAAATTCACGCAACAAGAACAACAACAACAACTCGCTTGCGTAACACCAAAAATTCAAATTTCTTACGAATGATTGCTAATAAATACTCTGTAATGCAGTGGAAGCTCAGAGTAAGAGATCAATGTATAAATGAGAGAAAGAAAAGAGAGAGAGAAAGAGATGGAGAGATAGAGAGGGGGAGAGAGAGAGAGAGAGTGAAAGAGAGAGAGAGGGTGTGAGAGATGGTGAGAGAGAGAGAGATGGAGAGAGAGAGAGAGATGGTGAGAGAGAGAGAGAGAGAGAGAGAGAGAGAGAGATGGTGAGAGAGAGCGAATAAATGAGAGAACAAGAGAGTAAAAGAGTTAAGGAAAAAAGAGAAAGAAAAAGAGAGACAAAGAGATTGTAAACAAAAAGGAGAACGAGAGCCACGTCCCTATAAAAATCTTTTCAAATACAAACTTTTTATAACACACACACATCACTTGAAGATAGCACACATCACTGACACATACCAAAAAGTCTGCAGGCATTACTTGAATTCATGAGAATCGCATAGAGGAGTCTAAATTGCCTTTCTAGACAATTAACATAAAACGAAGATACTACAGACAACATTTTCTTGCATGTAAAATTCTACGGGATGCAAAATGTTATGATAAGAAATTAAGCAATATTCTACAAGAAAATAAATTGTTTTTTTTTAATGGAATAATTTTATGTAGCAACAATTTATTTTTAAAATTAAAAAAACTGAAATAATAAATTAGAATAAACGTTTACAAATTGTTTATACCAGCTTTCTCTATTATTTAGATCAGTCCATGCCTTAACAGCCTACGGATACAGGGTATTGGAGGAAACAAATGTGTGAAAGAGCTTTTGCATGATCTTGCACTTGCATGCTCTCGCCTGCTCGCTCACTTGTTCGCTTGTTCGCTCTGTCTCTCAGTCACGCACGCACAGCTTCCCGGCGCAAGTTCTCTTTAGATGTTTACCGTTTCTTTCAGTACGTTGCGTTCTTCGGCTGCAGACGGTTGGGCAGCTGCTAGCGGGACAGATTTTCTTTTTCGGCGGTTCTTCGAATCGGCAGAAACGTGCACATATTCAATTTGAATGTCTGCTGTTTTGTTTATATTCACAATAATTACGATAAAAACGCATAATTAAAAGTAAAACGCGCACGGGCCAAGTTATTCGTTCATATGTATATGTATATATATATCTATATAGTACATGTGTTGATGTGTATCTAAAATTCGAAATTGCGTTTGGAAAATACAAGTATAATAAGAACTTACAAATTAATTGGCGTGTATATTTGTAATTGCGAAATAATTTGTTTAACTTTTGAATTTTCTGTGTGGTTTCTTAATTTTTGTTATACACAAGTTATATACATATATGTACATAGTATGTTATATATATTGTATATATTCAATATAGGATGCGCGCATTTGATTTGATATCTAATATCTAGAATACCTAATAATAATTGAGTGCAGAATGAAATTGAATTTACAAATTAATGCATTAATGACTGTTGTTATTTTATAAAAAAAAAATAAAATATATATATAATATATATAGAAAATGGGGCAATTGTTTAATTCTATACGCTGTGATCAGTTGACTGGTCACTCCCGTGATACATATGATAATTTACAAACCGATATTTGTGGCATAGATCGTGTGAAATACGTTTTAACATGCCTCTCCATAATTATGCTGATTATTGGATCGATTTATGTGTGGCGAAAATTTGACAGGTGAGTCACAGATATTTTAGATATTTAGATACATTTTTTGGAATAAGAATATTCCATCTAGTACGTCATAATAAATACGTATTTAAAACATTTTAAATACACTTCAGCTGCAATATCGGAAATTTAAAAGTAAAAGTTGAGTTTATTGTTTTCTGGCAATATTTTGAAAATACATATATATCTATATACACATATGTTTACATACGTACAGTGATGGAAAAAATAATATAAACGGTTTGTTTTTTTTTTCGTGAAGTGCATATTTTCCTTCGCAAAATAAATTTTCCTCAAATGTTTAAATGTGTAAATTAAAGAATATTTGTATTTTTTAAATTTCTATAGCACAGAAAATTATTTTAATTTTATCGGAGAGAGAGAGACTTAATATTATGAGACGATTTTTTTTGTTAAAGCCTTTAGTTACAATATTTATATTTTTAGTACATTTATTATTATTAATATATTATTTATATATTTTTGTCGAAATGTGCATAAAAATAAAAACAAAATACAGCAAACTTTGCTTTTCGTTTCTATTATTTGTTCCATCATTGCTTGCATAGATATATCAATATCTAAATGTTTTTGGTTTTTACTCTATTGAATACAGTGCCAGCCAAACACGTGTATCACTTTTATTCTAACGAGCAAAACAAAATGTATCTGTACATACAAATGCCATTGATGAAAAATGTGCCCTACATACATGTATATATACATATATAAATACTAATGCTCGAATGATGTTTATTTTTCAATATATTATTTTTATGCTGTTTCATTTAAGCCCTTCTAAATTGAAAGCTATTTTAAAAACACATTGAAATATAAATTGGAAAATTTCGTGACTAATTGCTGCAACTCTTTGGGATTAAAATTCATTCCCTTATATATATTATGGCTTGACATTTACAATTTTGTTTTTTGAAAATTCATAAACGAATAATATTTTTCTTTAGTCCAAGCAGCCTGTGAAAACCAAAAGTTAATTTTGTCTGTTATATACCTGGAATAGTTCACTCTTACATACTTACTTACACTAAGCTTTTGTCGGCTTAAACAAAATTTATATACATATTTTTTTTACCTGTTTTCTGGTTTTTTTTATTGAGCAAAAATTTTGTAAAAAATGCCGTCCGACATCTTAAAAGTTGTCATTCCAATTTTGGTACGAACTCTTGTTCCATTGACTGGACGTAGTCTGGTGGAGGATCGATCAAAGTCCTTCATACTGACGCAAGTGTCTAAAGGATATACATCGGGTCAGGAACTGTGCAAGCGCTGACCTTGTTGACCAATAAAGCCGAAATGCACGAGAATTTTACAGTTTGAGTACTAGAACGCAATTATAAAAACATAAAGAAAAAAAATATATGTGAAAAGCATTTTCCTAATTTTTGATATCTCGCTTTTTTTTTTTGAAACGGGTTTCTCTTTGAAAATGCAAACTCCACGAAATAAATATTTCCGGCTTGCACAAAATCGTATAAAGACAGTTAATCCTAAATAGTGCACATGTATATTTTTTTTCCATTTCAAATCCATGCAGATTCATAAGATACGTTAATTTTCTCTTTATAATAGGGTAAATTTCATAATTTTCATGCGTAACCGGGCAGCCCTTGAAAATCAAATTCGATTTGTAGCACACGAGTACAGAAAACTTAAAGATAATTTTCATTGTTGTTGTAGACACAAATGTGCTCACACACACACAAACTAAACAAAATTTTTATACTTTAACACGTTTTTACAAGGAATTGTTTCTAAAATGTTCAATGAAGTTCTTAAGGGATTTTTACCCGTCCTGGTACGTTCAGTGATGCTTTCTGTGGCGCGAAATCTCGTTCAGTGTGGATCGGAAACCAGATTGACCACGCCCATATCTACGGGCCTAAATGTGGCGGGCGATCTCACCGTAGTGCCTTTACAAAGAGGATCGACGTAACTACAGATTGTTGTTGGATCGTACTCACTATCGTATGATATTTTAGTATATTGAACTATTGCATGCAATGCAAATTTAAATTCGAAAATAAATTTGAGTGAGTGATGTTTTTTGGTATTTCTTTTTTAAGAGAGCCCATTGTGGCGTATGAAAATGCTGGCCACATAAATTGGGAGCTCTTTTGTTTAAATTCGGCGCATGAGCTTATAAACAATACACGAACGGAGCAAACCGACGCATTCTCGCTTTCTCTGTACGAGTTCTGATGTGGGGGCTAACGGGCATATTAGTCATGTGGCGCTAGGCCAGCTGTGGAAATAAACTTGGGCCCCAACAACACCAAAAAAAAAATACAATAAAATACTAAGTAAAACTGCTTTAGTTAGGAGTACCAGCTAAGAGATACCCTGTGCGCTCGGCCCAATTCCAATCTCAATGTATTTCTATATATACGCAAATTTAAATAAACACATTTAAATTAACGGAATTAATTTTTTCAAAAATTTCCAAGCTAACTCTGAACCGAAGCACTTTTATAAAAGATGATATTTAATTTAATTTTAACGTCGAGAAATTCTCTAATTAGAAAGAAAAAAACATTCGAAGCGAAATCTGAGTTCATTCATGCTGTAGCCGATCCTTAGGTCGAGACATTGGTTCAAACCGTGAACCGAACCACCAAACACTTTTTTATATATTGTAGCTATCATTTTTATATTTAAAATTAAATTTTTATACGCTTAAAGATACTGCATTTAATAAATAGCACCAAACACTTTTTTATATGTTGCAGCTATGATTTTTATATTTAAAATTAAAGTCTCATACGCTTAAAGATACTGCATTTAATAAATATTTATTAATAGGGTTAAAGTTGATTTTTGCTGCCTGTTACATACATTTGCCCCAAACCAATATACCCATTTTTATACCATTATACCATTTTTAATAGTTGCAGGGTACAAAATACAGACAATTAAATCAAAAATTGCTCCACATATTATTTTCCATATAGTATTAAATGTGTGTTCGCATCTTGGAGATGCATTTTTCGCAGTAAACCGTTTTGAAATTTATTTGTGAAAATCCCATGGTGCGCTGTCCGCTGTTTTATTCAAAATTATCTTTTATATGTCCCCAGACACTTGCCTAATGACCGAGTGACTGCAAGTCTAAACGATCAAAGATACAAAGATACACAGAAGTAAATACATATCGAAAGATACATTTCTATTTAGCGCCGACGACGACGACACAAAACATGAAATCGAAATCTAGTTGCAAAATCATTTGAATTATTTACTGACAGCCGGGACATAAGTCAAATGAAAAAAGTCCAACAATTTCATAAATACTAAAGACCGAGTTGAAATTATGTAATATCGGCGCAAAGATACTCTAACAAAAATGAACATTTGTAGAATTCGTGGAACTTTTATTACATTAGTTGCTTGCCTTTTAAAAATTAAGCCTTGTAAACAGGTTGGTTTAAGTTAAAATAGTTAAAGTCTTGTAAATTGATGTTAGGTTTCGTTGAGTTGTTAACTGTTATATTAACTTAGGTTAGTTTACTTAATAATTTTACCGCTTACTGGAGATAGTTTTTGAGTAAGTAGCATGTGTTTTTTAAATAATAATAATACTTGTTTAATATCGTTATTATCTTAATAAATTACTGAAGTAGTCAAACCTCTTATAGTTGATATATGTAGATAGATAAAAAAATTTGGAATAATAAAAAAAATAATTATAAAAAAAATTAATTTTTTTTTGAGGCTGCAAACAGGGTGCAGGATACCCTTTTATCGGTCTATATTTTTATTTAAATTTAACACTATTAATATATTCCATACTAAGTTAATAATAAATATTTAAAAAATTAAAATAGTAATAATAAAGATACATATAAATTGTAGTAGAGGGAATACGATTTTGGAACTATAAATTATATATGTATATATATATATATTTTTTTTTTAAATAAATTAAATACTTTTATGAAATTTGTACCATCAATTAAATTTAGATTTTTGAAAATATTTGAATTTGATTAAAAAAAACTTAAGTAGATACCCATTGGATAGTGTATAAAAACAGCATATATTTCTTGTTTATAGATCGCTGTGCGATGTAGTCGAAGGTGGCGACGCTTGCGGCTGGTTTTGGCTGTGACAGCGTCTGTGGCTGCTGCACTGCGTCGTCATCGTTGTTGTCTTCTTCTTCTTCTTGCTGAGTTGTATATTGCCTGCATGTGTGTATGTAAATACATATTGTATTGCATTGTATGTATACATTGGCCGGGCTCAATTAATAAAAGTTTACTCCAGTTTGCATACAAACAAACATGTAATCAAGTAGAGGCGCACACAAGTTTTCATAGGAATTTCGTTGGAAATGTTTCGGTTGCTTCGGGTTTGTTTTGGTTATTTGTCTTTTGGTCTTGTCATCATCGGCTGCCGCTGAACCAATGAAACGCTCGTAAATGAAATGAGCCGCATGCAGTATGCAGTATGCAGCATTGGATCGCCGGATCATTGGTCATTGGTCATTCAATATGCGCATATATCTTCATCATCCGTCTGACTGCCGCAGCAGCAGCTGCAAACGAGGCGGCAACGAGTCAGTAAAACAGTTAAACAGTTGTCCGCATTGTCATTTCAATATTTGTTGTCATATTTATCTGCGGTCAATTCAATGGACCTAATGCAAGTGAAGCTATAGACAAATGCCCTGGAATGTAGAACAAATATTTATGCAATTACATTTTACATTAATTTACTAAGATACTTTTTACATACTTTTAGATTATTTTTAAATTTTTAATTCTTTTTTTTTTTTATTCTCAACTTTCTATTGGAGTCATGTATCTTTTAATTTTATGATTTCCAATTTAAAATTTATTTTTATTGAAATTTCCATATTTATACTCGTTCACGTAGTGAAACCAGTATATTGGGTTTTGCAATGTCCGTCATGATGTCCGTTTGTCCATCTGGCCGTTGGATTTTTATCATTTTTTGTGAAAATATCATGTACTCCCCCCTTATTTATTTTCGAAATTTTTTTTTTCAAAATTTAAAATTGCGAATTTTTGTTTTTAATCGATTGTGTTAGTCATAATTAGTATAAAAA
>SCDS01000628.1:0-27768 GCA_004149465.1 Drosophila nigromelanica
ATATAATATAATATAATATAATATAATATAATATAATATAATATAATATAATATAATATAAAATAATATAATATAATATAATATAATATAATATAATATATTATAATATAATATACAATCGGTTGAAAAATTAGTTTTTGTATGAAAAACTTTGTTGTTTGTCTGCAATGTGCAAAAATACGCCCTAAAAATCAAGTTTTGCTGCATTACTTTACTATAGCTGTAAGGGTATTAAAACGTCGTCATCCCGATATTAAACGTTCTCTCCCGTTTACTTAGTGTGATTGCTTTCTGCAGCAGGGGTGAGACCCTGGTTGGGTTAGCTTCTGGGAGTGCCAACAAGTGGCAATGACAATTGAATCTGCCGGCAATCAAAATCACATGAAATCCCCGTTATTGACTGTGCATTTGTTGTGCTTGTGGGGTGCAAGAATTTCGAATGTACTTCAAAACAGTTGATTATGCATATATTGCTTTTTATTGGTACTTACATGAGATATTTTCCTGAGCATTATAAAACAGAATGCAATTTTTTTAGGCGGCAATTTCAGCATTGCTGTAAAACAAACACAGTTGAACAAGGATTAAAAAAATAATCCCAGGCTCTAATTAACAACAGCAGAAGAACTTAATTTGTGCCAATTAATTTAATATGAAATGTTTACTATATTTTTATGCCCATGAATAATAAATATTTAGTATCAACAACTTTTTAAATTAGCAGAGTTAGCATTATCTAGCTTTCGCCTCCAGTTAAGAGCACGGCTTAGTGCGTTTTTTTTTCTATTTTTAAAATGATTAGCCGCTTTACAAAGACTTATCCAAGAAAACGACAACAGCAAACGACTTGCATGAAGTGCCATCAACTACAACAACAACAGTAACAACGTTAAATGTTGCCATGGCATAAGGACGAGAAAATTCTTTTGTTTTCCTTTCATTAAGGCAGCAACAATGTATGAGCAGGCTACTAATTGCAATCAAGATAGCTTCAACTTGTTGCAGCACTGCTGCTGTTGCTTCTTCTGGCTCTTCTTGCAGCGGCAAACAATTATCCACATCCACAAGTAAAAACATTGCAAGACGAGCATTAACCACATTTATATTTTGTTCATGATGAATTTACGATATAAGCAATATTTTTTTCTTATTACATGGTGAATTTAAGATATAAGCAATAGTTTTGTTTTACGTATTATTATTTGATTACTCAATTAGCTCATTAGAAAGTACTTTCAAATTGGCTTTTTTGGCCAGTGCATTAAATGACTCAATAAGAAAAACGCGGTTTTTGTTTGCAGAACGTGTGAGTCAATAATAAATAAATATTTTTTGCTTAACTTTTTTTCAAGTGTATTTTTTAGTGATCATATATTCTCCCTCTTTCATAAATGCATAAATATTTTGAAAGATACAAATACTTTTTTTTAAAATGTTAGTTGAAGTAAATTAGTGCATAAATATACATGCATAGATCGAGTTTGGTCCTTAGTGTTGCCGAATTTTTATGGTAATTAGGAGTCCTTCTTGAAAAATTTCAAGAGCGGATTTGGAGTGTGGCTGCGATTTTTTGATAGATGGAAAAGACGTCCTGATATTTTAATTATATATGTCTGAGTAATATATTATACTTATTTTATTTATTATATTATATTATTTATTTCAAATTATTGTACAATTTCGTTTTTTCTCTAAAATTCTGAAATTCCTCTCTACACGCTTAAAACTATAAAAGGTTTGCTTAAAGCCTTAACGACTAGACACAAAAAAACGAGATAAATTATAAAGTCGAGTGGGAGCAATGTAAAATATTTTGTAGCCAGAAGCTGGGCAAACATCAACAAACAGTCGGTGCCAAAAGCCAAACGTCCTTTTTATTACCTTTGTCAAATGCACAAATAGCTGAAATTCACAGCGCTTAAAGCACACAAGCACACAAGCGCCCAACACCCCCATACCCCAAAGCAACCCAACAAATTTACACATTTTGTTGTAGACAAAAATATAGAAAAAAGTAGAAAAAAAGCGAAAAAGGGTAATGCAAAGGTAGACCCAACTTGGGTCCTTTGCTGCTCCAATTTCGGACTGCGTGCGGCTGCTCAGCCAAATATTCAAACGTCTAAAAGTATACAATAAAATATTATATCGTAATAAAAAGCAAACACACGGCAACGACTGGCCCAGCAGATGGTTGTAGCGGGGAGAGGGCAGTTAAGGGGGGCGTCGTTATCATACGATTGAGCAATACTTTTCGTGTAATATTTCCTGAGCTTGTCGACAGGATGAGAGGATAAGACTTGCCTGCGCATGCTACACACACATATTGGAAAATTGTCGCAATGCCTCAAGATTTATAGCAGATTTATCGACGGCTTTAGCGGGTACTGCAGCTGCTGCTGCTCTTACTGTTGCTGTTACTCTTGGCCGTAGCCATTGTTTTAACAAGCTGTTTGACATGTGCATATTACGTATACGCACCATTGGAGTGCTAAACGATGTCCTTACCTCGTTCAATGAGTTTACTTATCGGGCCAGGATCTACAGTATGTACGTAAAATGGCTAAGGGGTGCTTTGTATTTTAAATAAAATAGTTTAAGTACATTTCCGTACTATTTTCTCTTTTATGCTTTATCAGATCAGTTAAGTTTGCCATATATGTATATAGGTTTGTTTCGGCTGAATAGAGTGTTATCAGATAAATAGAGAGCTAGATAACTATCCCGATAATCTTTGCAAATAACCAACTAAAAGGGTGTTTCCTATTATTGTTTTTTATATCATATATAAATATATGCTGGGGTGTATCGAATATATACAGGGTCACATAATCATACGGACTATCTTTGGAATAAAAGGTGTCTGCCTTTAATTGAATTGATAAGGAAGCGAAACATCGACAGTTTTTATAGTGACCGAGATCTGGTTGACTTTCTTCGATATATATATATAAGTTTATAATAAGTTGTAACTTACCTAAAAGTGTAGAATTATTGAATGCATAGCTGAACTATTGGAAAGATAAACAAATGCATATTTAACGATAAGAAATGCTTATTTATGGCAAATATTGTAATATTTTATTACCTTCAGCAGTAACATATATGCATTAATAATATAGCGTGCACCATTTGTTCGCAATTGTATTTTAACTTCGGCAACCCAAATTTAATATGTGACGACAATTTCCATACTTGAAACATTTTTGCAGAGCATATTTTAGTCGATTAGCTCAAAGCTTTTGTTATTTCGTTGTTTGGTTTCACTTGTGTGGACAAATCGGAATCGTGACGTGTTGTGTTCTTTTTTCAAAAACAAAACGAAACCAGCAAACATCTTTATAAATAAATGTTTATATGATGCATAGATGTATATAGTATAAACTATATCTGTATTTATGTGTTGAATGAATAACCAAAAACTGGCAACTGTATAGAAAGTGAAATTTTTATTGAAATTTTTGTGTTCAGTTTTCTTATCTTCGTATTTTCATAATTTTATATATTTTCCCTTTTGTTTCAGCTTAAATGAGTTTGAATATATTGTATAATAAAAAAGTTTCGAATAACGCATATAAAAGTGCATACAAAATATTTTCGATTCATTTTGGGCTAGCAAATATTTTTGTTTTTAATATCAAAAGCAAAAGCCGTGACGTCACGCCCACACACAAATGCCCACAAATTAAAATAAGAAAGATAGAGAGAGAGAGAGAGAGAGAGAGAGAGAGAGAGAGAAAGGAAGAGAGTATACACCGAATAATGTGTGGAAAAATCTCATATAAAAATAGTCGAGGAAACGTTTCCTAAAAGTAAATCTATAGAGGGGTTGCTCTAATCGCCGAAGAGCTTCTTGCCCAGATCCATCATCCTGTGGTTGCGACAGACGCGCAGCGCATCCGCCTTCTTCAGCACAGCGACCACGTCGGCATTGACGTCCACCAGCTGCGAGAGAAAGTCCTCGTAGGCGGACTTCACATTCGCCGGCAACGTGCCGATCTTCACCTTCTTTAGCGTCTTCACAATTCCCTCGGCCCAGCCGGATTCGAGGGCGAACTCGGACAGCCAGGGCACCAGAGGCAGGACGCCGCACATGGTCTGCATGCCAAGGAACCACAGCTCCGAAATATCTGACCAGAAGCCCTTGTACGCAATGGACACCACCAGAGCCGTGGGATCGTTGCTCTCATCGATGTTGTATGCATCCCACAGGAACCGGATGGTCGCTTGTATGTAGCGGCATATGGAGAAGTCGTTCTGTTTGACCTTCTTGGATTGCTGCTTGAGCAGGAGTAGGCCCAGCACAGCCAAATTCCCGTGGATGACAAGGTTATCGGGCGTGTCCTTCAGTTCGGGCAGATTCTCCACCACGAATTTGAGCAGATTGGCAAAAGTGGGCGAATCCTCCGCTCGCTTTGGCTCGAGCACCGTAAAGTTCATGAGTATGTTGCAGAGGGCGACGATGGCGGCGCGTGCCTCCTTCATCTGTGCCTGCTGCTCCGGCGTGGGCACCGGATCCGGTTCGTTCATTCGCTTGAGACGTTCCGCACGCGGAATCGGCGGCCTCTTCCAATGGGCAATGCTGAAGTACAGCTCGATGGACTCCAGCAGCACCTCGTCCTGCTTGTGCGTAAAGAGCACGCGACGCGCCTCATCCTCCACAGCAAAGTGGCAGAGCGCCGGCATCATCACCCGCAATATATCCACGGGCGGGCTGCCCTCGCGTGGTCCGGCACGCCATTCCTTCAGCTCGTGGAAGGTCTCGTTTCCGATTTTAAGCATGAAGGGCAGCAGCTTGTAGATCGCGGGCCGCATGGCGGTCGTCTCCTGGGCCAGCCAGGCGGACAAGATGCGGACCGTGGCCACGATAAACGCCTTGTCGCGTGCGCTGCCACTGTCCTTGATCTTGTCCTGGCTGACGCGCGTCAGCACGGCCAGCACCTGGTTGAAGGCGCCTTTGAGCGCCGTATAGGTGGTCTGCTTCTCCTTGGGCTCAAGATCCAGCTGATCACTGGCCATATACTCGATGCACTGCTCCAGTATGACAAAACAGCAGGTGAGCAGCTCCGCCTGCTTGAACGTCGTCTCCAGCTTCTTCTCGTCCATCTGCATGCGCACCTCGATCGCCGCCAGCTGCAGCAACAGCAAAAAGAACTGCTTCTGTTCGTCCATGAAGGCCCACTGCATGCCCAGCACCTGCAGCGTTGTCGCTATCAAGTGCAGCGCCGGATCTCTTTGCTTTGGCCCAATCTTTGCTTTCAGTATATCGCCACAGCCCTTGAACAGACTCTCCGGCCAGATCTGACCCTCCAGCGAGTTGAGCACAATCTCGCGCCGGCAGGTGATCAGGATGTCAGCGAGTATGCGGCACAGCTCGTATTTGCGTTCCGTGTGATCCGTTTCCATGTCGAGGGCAATGCGCTGGATGAGCGCATGGAAGGCGGTGGGATCCTCCGGCCAGGAGGCCACGCCAAATTGCTTCACCAGCAGCACAATCAGATGGAGGGCCTCGTCCGTTTGGAAGCTCTGCGCCGAGTAGATCTGCGACATCTTCGGTATGGCTCCGGTGGCGAGGAGCGCCTGCTGGCCGGGCTCATGGCTGGCGATGCTCTTGAGGCAGCTGTAGGCCTCGCTCACCACAATCAGATTGTCCTCGTAGTCCTCGTCGTCCGCCTGCTCGACGATCTCCAGCAGCGTGGGTATCGCATCAATAATGTCCTTGTGCGTGGCCAGCTCCTCCTCTTGGCAGAAGCCCGTCAATATGGACAGGGCGACGCTCTTGTAAACCAACGGCGGGCAATCGTTCGGCAAGTCCTTGGACACTAGCAGTTTGCGCAGAAACGGAAACCCAATCGCCTCGAACAGCAGCTGCTTGCCCGCCGTATTGCAGTCCTTGCCCTTCATCAGTTTGGTGACCATGAAGAGGGCCGCGAACTTTTCGGTATCGCTGCGTGTGCCCTTCAAGAGATTGGCGCACTTGCGCACGGGCTCCGGCACGTCCGTCATTTCGTAGCGCTGCTGCAACCGCCTATTTACAGTCTATATATATATATATATATTATATCTTTTCTCTATGTATATATATATACTCTATATATATATGTATATATGTAATTTTTTTTTATATATGTGTGTACGCTCTATAAATAACTCTCACACTTTCACTTGGCTACACGATTCCCGTCTTTTTCAATTGCTTGTTGGACTTGGCTCCTCGCTCGACGACGCACTCTCGCGCACTGATCACAGTCAGCGGCGAAAAGTCGGAAAACGCCATTGGCGACTCGTTTCGAATTTTCCAAAGTGGCCGCAGCTGTTGCTGTTCAAATCTCTTTTGGACATGACTGCAAAACCTACACGAATTTTATTTTTACTATCGAAAACACTTGTACAAAAAGAGCGGAAACATAATTTTATCAACAGCATATACGTATATAATTATTTTGTTTTATTATTTCAATATTATATTCATAAAAGTATTAAATTAAATTAATATTATATGCATAAAATATAACTTTATGGCATTGTAAGGGATTTTTTAAAATACTAATATCATATATTAATTCCTAGCAATTTAAAAAATTTTAATTCAAAAACAAGCTTCGGTATTTTTAATATTTTTGGTTCAATCATTTGAATTGCTTTGTAATAATATATTTAATTTTTTTTAGACAAATTACATCTGCTTAAGTTTTTAGAGTATGCGAGCATCGCTGTTTTAGATTAATTTCCAATTCATTTCTACATGCATCCAAGATGGAAAACAATTTAATTCGAGCCAATGACGAGTCGTTTTAAGCAACCCATGCATTTTGCTCTTGTTCTTGCTCTCCCGAACTTTCGCTCTTTCACTCTCCGGACGCTCGTGAGCGATATTGTGTGTATATATTTAGAACATGATTTTTCGTTTTTTCGACTTTTACGTGTTTACGTTTTAGCCAAACTGTGAAAAGTCAGCCGCCGGCTGCATTTGTTCCAGAATTTGTTCAACGTTTTTTTTTCGGTATGCGTGAAACGATTCATTTGATTTCTATGCATCTTTGCGTATATATGTATGTATAAATAAAGTATTTACTTTGCTCTATATATACACTGTTTAGCTGCCATATATATTTACTTGATACACATGCCCAGATATATTGTTTTAACAATGTGTGTAATGTAAAATTGCATTTTAATAAAATCTATGTATTGCCGTGAGAAAGCAAAACTATATATATGTACATATATATAAATTATTTGAAAATCAAATAATTGTACATATGCATAAGTGTGTTTATTAATATATGTATGTTTGGGTGCGCATAAGTATATGTATTTATGCACTGTATCATTATTTGCATATTTTATTTAAATATGCGTTTGGTTTATTCATTTGGGGTCAATGAATTTAATTTTGCGTTGCATTTGGTGTTGTTGTGCATTCAATTTGTATCATTTCATATGTTTCAGTATTCATTTTTTTGGATTATTCATTATTATTGCTGCATTTAACAATTTAAGTTTTCCGGAATTTACGAATATACATATGGAAATCATAATACAACTTTGTATATGTTTATCAAAAATATTTGTTGCAAATTCAAATTAAAACAATAAAAATAAAATTTTTTTATTTTATAATATATTTTATTTTACATATATTTAATTAATCGTTTAGCTTAGCTTAATTTTTAAATTAGATGATTTCTTGATGTCTTGCTCAGATTATTAAGCACCTTATTAATATTTGCTTGAAATTGCCAGCTGCATCTTATGATTATTATCACCCTATAAGAGCCAGCTAGCACATTTAATACCCTAACTGTGAGCACTATGATTTTGTCACGATATGTGTCAGATAAAGCTATCTTCGCGTACTCAATTAGTTCATCAAAACTATAAATATCTTCTTTTTTTGTTTTTAATACGTGTTAAGTATATTCATATTATTTTTACGTGGTTTTTATGTTATTGTTTTCTTTTGTTTTGTTTATATATCTTCATAATATACAAACAAATTACAACAATACAATAATTAATTAATCCGAAAAATATATTATATTTATATATATTATATATTATATATATATTATATATATTTTAAGTCTTTTAAGTCGTTGCTATAGCATAGACTGAATTTCTTTTCACGTTTGTTGTTGATTTTCTTCTTTTTTTGTCAGCACGACGCATATATGATTTTGGCGTGCAAAATTGTCTTTTGAATATTCAATATTTATATATTAATGAGCCATGAAATTTGTCACATTCACAAACCAGCGCAAAATTTCATTTCATTTTAATTCGTTTATTATTTCATGGTTTTAAAGGAACACAGAAATGTGTGAAACAAATTAATGACGTTTAAGCCTTTAACCCAAACTTAAATAATAAAACGTATATTTTTAGGGTGATCCAGTTCGTTAAGCAACAACAAGAGGGATTCGGCTTCAAATATCAGCATATATTATATTTTCATCAATTGAATAAATTGGATTCGTTAATTTGATTTAATCTTAATCATATGTGTTCGAATTTATTATTAATATTTTGCTTTTTATTTTTTTAAATATTTTTAAAATCCTATAAGTGACCCAATTATGTGTCATCCTCACACAAGCACACGCATACATTGTAATCTGCCGTCAGCCTATTAAGTTGGTCAATCATGGATTTTGTTATTATATAAGTTATACATATACATAAGTACTATGTACCATACATATATGGGCACAATGATAAACCAGACGCATAAATGGTGATTGCAAATTTAATTTGCATTGACAGTCGGCCGCTTGGTCAGCTGGCTCGGCGCAATATTAACATAATATAAATGGAATGCTTAACGGCAAAAATCCATTCGGTTTTTTGTGTTTGCCGGCAAACCAAATGCAAACTGAACGCATCGCAATACGCCTGGCGAAAATCATACGCGTAATCACCAATGGCCATGACCAATATTTGGAAACATTTTGCATTGCAAGACACAGCGGACAAACAAGCGGAAATGCGCGACTAGCAGATATCCTGGCTATAGATGGAAGCTTAGAAAATAGATATTGATTTATAAATGTACATTATTAATTTGTAGAAAATTAATATTAACCAAGCTATAATTTCCTTTAGTACAACCTAAATTTTACCAATATAAAATATCTACATGCCATTTTGATGTTTCCTTTAACAAAGTTTTACATTTATTATATGGTTTCGATACGCTCTTAACTCGTTTTTACATTTGTACAGGGTATATCCATGCCTATGTTATGCTCACCCGCATGTAAACTAATTCGTATCTCATAAAATACGTATGTTTGTGTTTGTTATTATTATTTTAAATTGATAATGCTGGCGTCGGTCTCCCATGTGGCGCTTGGGCTCTCCATGCGTAATTTGAGCCTATTTTGTATGATTTTGGAATGGGGCAGCAGCGCGTTGTTTGGCTTTTCAATAATAATTGGGTTACAGCGAAATTTAGAAATTTGTCCGTTACCCATTTTACTAATTATGCCAATGTTATTCTAGTAATTGCGGAAATATGCTGGCAGAACCTGGAATTGCGCCCACTTGAGATTGCGCTGATTAAATTTAGGTTGGGAGTTTTCGAGAAAATAAATATGAATAATATGCAGCTGAGCTTTACATTGGATAAAATTTGAATTCTGGTGCTTTACAGTACAATTTATCGGTTAAAAACTTTTAATTAAATTAAAAATATTAAAACCAAGAACAACTGGGTTCTTATGAGAAATCAGTAAACTAGCGTTCTTTTAAAGTTTAAAGAAGGCGACAGACCAAGGTTCTAACCAAAACCTGGGCTTATTGATGTTGAAAACTAGGTTCGAACCATAACCGAAAATGTTGTTGGGTAGACAATCATACCCACAATGAATTAAATCTAATCAAAGCGTTTTCTATAGTTTACAGATAATAGAGTTGAGTTAAAGCTTAAATTTGCTGTTAAACTTGATAAATGTCAGGCCGCAGAGTAGGCAACAACTTTGAAAGTCATAATGACACACAATTTATTTGAGTTCAAGAAATTGGAACAGTCGGAACAGACGACAAGCTCGATGTATTTGGAGGACGATTTTTGGGTGCCATCAAGATGGAAAGTTGTTGATGATACCAGAGACTTGAGCTTGAAATCAATGTTGATGATCTGTGCACAACATGTTGGGGGCTAGTCAAAAGTTACCAAACGTCTAATGCTGGCGGTTAGCTATCTATTTATTTTCAAGCATTCCCCTCCGCGCGCTCATTCATCTCCGCAGGTCGCAATTGTTGTTGGCCATTGGCAAATTCGATGAGATGAAAAATACAAACAAAATCATTTGTCAAAACATTTCGAAAGAGCTTTATAAACTCTTGGCTTCAATATCAGGCGGCAGCGACAACTACATCCCGCCCCACCCCCTCAGCTCCCACCCTAAAATCGATGCTGTCCAGTGACGCAAGGAAAGTTAACAACAGGCAGAACCAATGGGCAAGTACAATGGAGACGCTGTGTGTAGGCGGAAGCGGATTCAGAATTGGACTAGGAAGCGTGAGTGCGAATGTGAATGCGAACTCAAATGTGAGTGCGAGTGAGTGTGAGTGAGTGAATGTGTGGCTTGGCTGTCTCAACTTTGGAGCTGTTTTTAGCTGGTGCTTCGGTCACTCGAGGGATTCGAGGGCTGCACGTCCTTTGCGAGCCCCCCTCTGAGTTCCTCCTTGGTATGCTTTGGCACCCGCTCATGATTAGTGTTAAGAGCTTTCTTCTCTCTTTTCGGTTTTGCCTGCCTTTTCGATATTATTTTATTTATTTTTTGCTTTTCACCGACTTTATTGTGGCTATTTTGCCTTTTTCTTTGCTGACTTTTTGCTGCAAACATCGTTTGTCAAGCGATTTATTTCAATTATATATTATTCATTCTTTGTTATATGTATTTCCGTAGCAGTTGTAAAAGGCATGTTGCTCCTCATCTGTTGTTCAGCAGAAAGATTTAAGTAAATACGACTTGAATTTGCAATAAATATGAATAGCTAGAGATTCATAATAAATAAATGTAAATGTAAATGGGTGTGGTAAATGGGTATAGGAACAGACAGAATTATTAAGAAATATAAATATTGTAGAAATTTATAAAAGAACAATTTCAATGAGTATAACAAATAAATAGTAAAATTTGACTTAATTGAAGAAATGTGCATCACCGAACAATACAAAAATAAAAAAAAATCAAAATACCAATAATAATAATAATAATAATAATAATAATAATAATAATAATAATAATAATAATAATAATAATAATAATAATAATAATGATAAATAAACAGAACTGTTGCCTTAAAAGAAAAATATTTTATAAATTCAAAAGTATTTTAGATTCTTTACCCGGCATTATCCACACATTTGTCATTTAAACTAATGTCAATGTATTAAAGACAATATATTGTGTTTTTCTTTTGTAATGAAGTTGACATTTTCCATTGTACTGGAAAAATAAATAAGCTATAATTAATTTTATGTGTAACTGCTCTGGTTTAAGGTTCCAATCATAATTTACATTTGAGATCTAAATATGTATCAAAGTTATTTACTAAAACTTGAACTCGTCTTAACTTCAATAAAGTATTTCAAAAGTCCTTTGGACTGTTTATCCGACATTATTCACACATTTGCCATTCAACCTAATGTCAAAAGCAAAGTTTAACTTTAAAAATAACCTGAAATTCTCAGCTGGGAGCTGTTTTTTGGTCCCAGCACTGGGCTGCACTTGTCCCCAGTTAGCCCAAATGGCATCGAGAAACTGTCAAATAAGCCCATACATACAATGTCGAAAGCCTTTAGGCAGCACTCAGTTGTTCTTTCGTTTTGCACCACCACCTTTCAGTGGCACCACCACCTTCAGGAAACTTGCTGCTCAAGTTCCGCTGAGGTTTGCCCAGCTGTTTGCCGGCGAGGCACGTGCCAATTTAAATGCAAAATCAAAAGCCGCCCGGCATGAGGAAAATTTAATTTCACGAGGCAGCAAAACAATCATATTTTCTTCTTTTCTTTTCTGCTTTTCTCCTTTGCGTCGCATATGCACATAAGCCCCACAGGCAAACAGGAGGCAGCCGGAGACATCAGCTGAGGAGCGTAGGAGGTGGTGGCTGGTCGGGGGGTCAGGGGACGACTTAGCTGCTGCTTCCGCCTGTTAACATTTTTTTTGTTGCTGTCGTGTTTGGTTAGATATCAATGACTGATTAATGCGATGCTCGTAAAGGATGCCTAGCAACCAGGTTGTAAGAGAAAAGTATTGGAGGGGGTAAATCTGTGGCATAACCAAACAATTGCAAAGCCGTTTTCAAATTTCAATGGCACGTGCCTATGTGATTCTCGTTTAACCGCACACACACACTAGCGGTAAACCCGCTAACAATGTTTTGCCTCAAACATAAACAGCTAAGCGGACGGAAAGCACATGTAAATCAGAGCGAGCTCCTTGTATCAAGTACTTAAACGCATTGGATCAAAGTAAAAAGTTTAGAATATGCCATGTTCATAAATGCGAAAGGATGGGGCATAAGAAAAGATTAAATTCCCTACAATGCATGTCCCAGAATTTTGCGAACTATTCATTTATAGTAGACAAATTAGAAGAGAAACCAAAAAATAATACAATTGGGCTGAAAAGGTAACGTTGTTAATCGATAAACAGACAACTGAGCTTTATCGATAACTAGATATCTATAACATATTAAGTTGATTGATAAGCCTTAGTATGGACCACTTATAATTAAAAAATCTCAAATGTACTAAGAATAATAAAATGGATAACTTCGTTTTAAATTTAAATTAAGTTATATCATCCAAACGAGAAGCACAGCCTCTGCTTTAATACCAGGAATTTATGCAAATTCTTGCTTGACTGGCTTATGCTTCATGAATTTATATCGAATAACGTTAAGGCAACGCTGAAAACGCAGCTTTAAGAGCGCTGCCCATTGGAACAATAAAAGCTCATTTGTTGCTATTATCGTTTGCACTAACAAATAACAAATCATCGAGCCAGCGGGGCAATGAAGCGCAGAGCATAAAGCACAAACACACAAAACCGCCCACCTGTTTCTATTAGGGGTTGGCGATGGCATGAACCGTCGGTGGGTGGAAGTGGGGGTTCGGCTGGCTTATAGCTGAATCGTGCGCAACGCTCACCTCGGACAAAAGCTGCGCGCTGATGCCGCACAAACTGCTGCCAATAAATTGTGTTAATAAACCAAAAGTTGTTAATTTAAATGATTTATATCTGAAGGCGACACAGAGGTAGGGGACTGAAGCCTGGCGAAAGCGCTTGTTATTGCTGAGCCTCAAAAATTTACGTAATTTGGCATAACCGCTGTGTGGCTGCTCCTTAGCCGGCCCAGTCTGTTAGCTTAGTTCGCGCACCCCCCAAACCCGCCAGCACGTGCCCGGCCAATGGGTCAAACAGTGAGTGGAAGCCGCAGGGCGAAGCAGCGGGATGGTGATTTGGTTTACTTGCCCGCCGTCAGCTTAAACCAATTTACGTTGCCGATGTCTTCATTTTGGCAGCGGCTCAGCGCCGTGTGTCGTGAATTATAGCGATGCCGCTCGGCAAAATGGGCCAACTGTGCGTATGCGTAATGTGGAGAATCGCCCAACAGCTTGTTGTCTATGGCCAGGAAGGCCATCCAAAAACTTTGGCAGTTCACACTCGCATCCTTCTAAATACATGTGCAGATATATATGCATGTATCTGTATATGTGTTTATGTATATATAAACTTGTATATAAATTTATGTCTTATTGTTTGCAGTCGAAATTATTTCATTTGTTTGTCTTTATTACAAGCAAATCCCGTTCAATGCCGCGTAGGCATCGCCCCAGTAAAACGGGAGAGGAGAAAGCGTGTCCCATTTCATTTAAACAGCAGCTTCCATTTTCCACAGCGTTTGCTTTTAATGGTCGGCGGCTGTTTGGGGGATTTTCCACATCTTAACTCCGGCCGAGACCTACAAATATTTGATGCTCACATTTTTCGCTGTTGTTTCGTTTTATTGATTGGCGCCGTGCCTGCTTTATGAGTCTCATTGCTGTTGTTGTTGCTGCTGCTGCTGCTTTTGCTATTGTTTTTGTTGCTTTTGTTATTGCTGCTGTTGCTCTTTTTGGATGTTGGGTGGGCTTTCCCACCGCTTTCAAGCGTAACACTGCGCTACATTGAAAAGGATTTTGACGGAATTTAAATTGTTGTCCCTACAGCTTGACAGGAAGTCAATCTTCTTCCACTTCTTCTTCCGCCTTGTCATCCCTCATCCTTATTTGGCCGGCTTGTGTCTAAACTCGTAAACTTTGTTTTAGTTTCTATAATTAACAATTGATTAACAACTAAAATATGCTCCTCTTTCCGCCCAATTTTAGACCTAAACAAATATTTGTGCCACCCACGAGCCTAAAACCTTTGTTAGCTAGCTAAACCAGGCTTTTCTTAATGCTTTTGTAATTTATTAGACACTTAAATATATCCCAGCCCCAAGCCTTACTTCAAGGTACTTCATAGTCTGCACTTGCATAGCTTTGTCGAAATATACCAGATTTTTGGTTCGATGCCCAATGTTTGATTCTGCATTTCAAATTAATTAATTTTTATTTTTTTAGCGGATTACCACCCACAATAATATAAATATTATAAAACGCAACTTTAAATTTATTCACGCCAACATTTTAAATGTTGTGTAAAGTTCCCAATTCTGCTTCAAAGAACCACAACTTTGTCAAAATTTAACCGATTTTCATGATCTATGCCATGAGGTTAATTCCTTAATTGATTTTGCATCTAAGTTTATTTCATATTTAAAAACAAATTTTTTTAAAGGCAACGAGGACGAGCTTACGCTGAGCCACTCTTAACATTTATTTTTCAATGTAGACTAAGAATCTTAAATGTCGATGGACCTTTGTAGGACCGACCTTACCGAATATTTCACTAGGGGTCAATAGGTAAAGGGATAGAATAGAGGGTTCTTCAGAGACCGATTTCCATGATCTATGCCATTTTGGATCATGGTTTAACCTGTAAGATTTGTCAGCTTAGTTAATGAATTTAATTTTTTGAAGTTGGTTTTTTTTTAATATGACAGCGATGTATTCTCTAATCTCTATCGTGTTGTCAGTCAGAAGTGCGTCGCATCGTGTTGCATGCATATATCCTTTACGAGTATACTCATGAAATTATGCAACCTTTCAGCTGGACAGATGGAGTTTTTTGGGCAACAGTTTGAGTTCCAGCTGGTAGTTGGCCAAGTTGGAAAAGCATAAATGAATATAAAGCACTAGTTTACAACAGTCATTTGACAAGCGCTCGAAAGGACGTCTCAGGATGCGCAGGTTGCCATTGTTGTATTTGGTGCTTTTGAATTTTTAATAAAAGCATGAATTATGCAAAATAGCTGATAAGAGCGCATCTCAAGCTGAAGCTCAGGTTTGAGTTGAACTCAGCGTTGCATTGACTGTCATACGTATGACATTGCACCAGTCAAAGTGATGAGAAATCAACGGAAAAAAGCGAATTTTTGCTATTTAATGTGGCAACACTTGAAAATGCCAGTCCAAAAAAAATTTTGCAAGTCAGCACGTAAATTTTGTGATATGTTCGGTATAGACATAAAAATCTGAGTGTAATTTGGGGGTCGATGAATCTTTCAAAATACAAAAGTCATGGCCGGGTCAAGGCCAGGTGTACTGTTCTGTGGTGTACAATAAATTTGCTATTGATAGCACGAAGCCGCCCTGTAATCAGTTGTAAAGGGCTGCCAGGTTGCCCAATTCCCCAGCGATTGTGACTTCTTCAGACTATAATCCAATCGTTAGAAGCGCTTTTATGGTTTCCACATGGCAAATCGCGTGCGAATTTGAATTCCAATCTGAATTCGTTTTGTGCATGCCGCCACGTGCATGAGCGTTAACCCGTTTCACAGACCACACACACGTACACACATACACATACACACACACACACACACACACACACACACACACAACGAATTCGGCCCCGTCCGTTGCATGCCATTTGTTTACATCCATCGTAAACCCATGGGGTTGCAAAGGTTTTGCGTAGGCGCGCCGCGTGTGTCCATGTCCTCTGACATAAGGACACTTTGACAGAGTGATAAAAAACAAACGTAGCGAATCAAAAAACACAAACAAATAACTTGTTCACATTATATGAATTGAGGCATCGTTTGATATGGTTTCTCACATTTTCCGTATGCCTACTGTGCGGACTGCAATTTCGTTGTTTGCCATTTCTTTTTGAATACCCTGTAAAAACAAAACTGATTTTAAGTAGTAGTATTTCTGATAAGTACTCAGTTATTTTGTTTTTCCTTTCTGTTATCAATTATTTAAAATCTATGTTCTTTTATGTTGGCATGCCTTCCACGTTTCCCATTTTTCCCTTACTTTAAGCAGAAATTTCAATTTACAGAGGAACTTCAGGATGCGTATTGAGGCTATTGTGTCTCAAGAATTTATTTGACAGAGCAACTTCTAGTCGAGCACTCCCGCCCATACCCTTTTTTCTTGTTGTTTTTACTTTGTTTTCGTGTTTTATTTTATTTACACGCACCGCATGTACTCGCAATATTTATAACATAATTTTCATCATAACAGCACAAAAAGGCGCAAATATTCACAATGTTGCCCTATCACACATGGAAATGTGCGTGTGTGTATGTTTGTACCGGAAATTGGCAGGAGATATTTTGGGTCCTTTGTCATATATTTGGTTAGTCTAATTGGATATGTAACCCTTTCTACATTCAAAATGTTTTTTCGAAGCGTCATTGTTGAGGATTATGCTGGACAATAAAGCGATTTTCTTGTTAGAATATGTATATTTTAGGCTAACAATTTAGGTATAATTAAAGAAAAATCACTTTTCCAAATATTGTTAATTAATCAAAGGCAAAAAATGATGCCATATTAATACTCAATAACTAATAAGCCGCCTGGTATTAATTGCTTCTCAATAAATAATTAAATATATTTTATAGTAGAATTTATTTTTATTTCTTTTATTAAATCTATTTTGCGCCAAGTCTTAAACCAATTTTAGTTCTCGGAAAATGTGGGCTAAAGAGCTTTTTGCTGACAAAAGCTTTTAGCTAGTACATTTTATAGTGAAAAATGTATACGAGCTTTTAAAGAAAAACTTTTTGTGCGTAAAGCTTTCTACTATAAATTTCGTGATATATACTTTTGTCTGCGCTGTCAAGTGGAGCTTTGAAAGGACCAAAAATAAGCTATGACCATTTTAGGCACGATTCTATTGATCACATTCTAATATATAATATAATAATAATATATATGTTTTGTTATATATATTTTTTATTATATCGTAAAATACCGTCTTTATTTGTATTTTTTTGAATTTTTGATTATTTTAGTTGCATACTTAATATTGTGTGGCTTTCTAATATACAAAAAGCATATATATTTGTATAGTATTTAATGGGTGCCCCATTTTGATAGAAGATGATAGTACAAGTAGCATTTTCAATTTTCTGAGTTAAAACTGCGACAAATAATTGCACGGAAGAAATGAGAGTATTTATCATTTTAAAACGAACAGCGGCAACGAATTGGGGAAATTGTTAACACAGACACACACTCACACACACACAAACACACACACACACACACACACATACATATGTGGGACATATGGAGCGAATAAATTGAAACGGTAAACGATGCTGAAGCTGGCTAAATAAAAGCGCAATAAAGATATTTGCGGGACGCACACATTGCCAAGCAGACATAAACAACAACAATGCAAGTCAACGGCAAGGATGAACCAAAGGAAAAATGCAGCGGCCGCATTAAAAGGAAAAGCTCTACCCAGTGGCCGGGCTCAATAATCAACTGCATATTGGGCATATATACACTCTCCTGTGCACACAGAGTTATTTGTACGCACAGATACTTACACTCAAAGATACATCTACTTGAAAATATTCGCATGCGTATGTGTGTGTGGGGGTGTGTGTAAATAGCTCTGCAGCCATTTCGAATTGTTGGCTGGGATCAATATGGGTTTCGTATGGAGTTTGCCGCGTGCCTCGTTTGCTTCCTTGAAGTGACACGAACAAGACTTCACATGGCGTGTTCGTGTTCAAAAAAGATTGTTATAAAATTTTAATAATTAAAACAAACTAATATTTGAGAAAATGCAAGAATTTATATAACTACAAATACAAACATAAAATAAAAGTTGAATGAATGTAAACAGTAAACAAACGGAGTATTTTATTAAAATATTACTTCGTCTTCGTGTAGTATTAAAGAAACCATTCATCACGCGTCCGTCTCTAGTTTGGTAAAAATATGCTGCGTTGTTAATTTCGCTATCATCCGGTCTGACAGCAGTGATTGAAGGCAGAGCAGCTAAACGCTTAACGTTGATTGCTCTGCGCTGCAGCTGTAAATTGAAAGATGCCGCTGATGTTGCCGCCGCGGCTGCTGCTGCTGCTCCTGGATGTTGCTGTAACGCATTATTTTTAATCGATTGCTCATACGCCAAGTTGGACTAACGAGCAGTCGTGCTCGCATTATGTAGCTCCTCGAACGGCCAGTTAATGAAAACAAGCTGCCTGTGACTAAAGTTAAGCCAACGAAAAAATAAGAAAAACGAGCAGCAAAAGTTCGCTATTTCCCTTAACTCGGTGTCCCTGCTCTTTTGCTATACAGCCCCGGCAGCTGTCGCGTCTGTTAATGTTGCCGAATTTGCATTTCATGGGGCTGCCGTTGCCTGTCGTCAACGTATTGTCAAGTCACGTACCCAATTTACAGCAAAGAAAAGTCAATACACTCGACTGACGAGCACCGTCGCCTAGCCCATTTGGCCCCTGGCCCAAAGGTCGAGAGACCAGCAAAAACATAATGCGCCCTAAGGCAGCATTTTCATTGCCAACCGACTTGGCATTGGGCGTGGCACAGTGGCGTGCATCTAGAATAGCAAAAAAGCTGCATAAAGTAATCTTTTCAGAGGATTGCATTCAGAATAAATAAAAAGCCCTAGTTAAGTGGTTAACTAAATGAAAACTGTTGTGAATGTTGCAGCTGAGCTGCTTGGGAATCGACTGGAACTTAGGCAATTGAGCTTTTAATTGCAGCTGATCTTATATTTCTATAAAAATATTGAAAAAATTGTTTCACTAAAGATCTTTACATTTTGTGCAATTTCAAAACAAATCCAATCTCTGTTCTCTTAGTGTTCAGTTATTCCTTTTCTTTAAATTGAGCTGTCACATAGACAGGCAAAGACAATTTAAAAGTTTGCAATAACATTCATTTGAAACTAAAGAAAAGATCAAAGTCGAAAAAATTAAAGTAAGGAAATTTAAAATTACATTGCAAATAATTTTGATGACACCATGTATAAATAAAAAAAGTGAATAACTTTCTAGATCTTTATTAAAAAAATACTTTTGTAGTCTCGCTTATAATAAGAAAAATAAATATGTTTCCTTTTGTAAGATTCCAAAATAACCATATGCTCCTTTTTTGACATATAAACAACAAATAAAATCACCAGAGTATGAATAATATTTGAAAAAGTATTATTAATTATTAATATTGCAATTGGAATTTAATCCATATTGAATTATTAACAAAATTTTATTAATAACAAAAATCTCAGTCACCTTCGCACTAAACTGGGCATCTTTACTTGAAAGCTTTTTAATTAGTTTCCCAGCATAAGTAGTTGACGTGCAAAGTTTTTGCCGTAAAGCTTCATTGACAACTGCCAATGACTAAAAAAAAAAAGAAAGAAAAAAGATAAAAATAAACAGTCGACGGCATGTTACACGGTTTTTACTCCCAGCTCGCTGCGATTGTGTTAACATAAGTGTTCGAGTATTCAAAATGAATGAGATTAGGCTGCGACACTCAAACACGAATCAACCACGCCTCAGACAGCATTCACTCATTGGCATTCCACAACAAACCTCAGTTGAAAATGTCGCTTTTGTGGTCTGTGTATATGGGTGTATGTGTATGTGTGTATGTAGGTGGCTAAGGACTCTTGCTTAATTAGCAAAGTGACAAAAGCGATTTGATATTGGACTTAATTTTAAGACATCAACCGATACCAATAACAATTTAATTAGCTTGAAGGTGCTTAAACACATCTCAATTATCTTTGATATCTCGTTTAGGGTAGGATATATTTGAATGGATTAATAGCTTAAATATTCTATATCATGAGCCTCTTTGATTTCTCGCATGTGTTCAAAACTCATAAGCAAAGGAAAACGTTTCTGTTGTTAAAAAGTTTAATATGTAGTTCTTCCATTTTTTATGATTTATTGACTTACAAATTATAAATCTGTTCCAGCAATTTCTAACGATATACTTATTATATAAACTTGTTCGTTAAAAGGGTTTGAAAATAAAATATATTTACATTATATTTTATTTTTAAACCCTTCTAACGAACCATTTTGAATAAATATATTTTAAATAATATTTCATTCTTTTAAATAAAGTTAAGAGCATCAAAAATGCCATTGCAGATATTTCGAAATCTCTCGTTTTTAAAAAACTGGGAACAGTTTACGGTGTCGAATCAGTTAACAGAGCGCTGCTAATGAGAACAGACATGCGCAGTGCGAAAAACCGCTAAGGCCATGCAACAGTTTGCCCTTTCATAAAACAAATAACAAATGTAGCAGTTGGCAAGTGGGCTACTTGAAATGAAATACGCCCGATATCAAAAGTAAATCCCGCCATGGAACATGGCTAAGTGAAACAGAATCATTCCCAATTACACTTTTGGATGCTGCTGCTCTTGATGCTGCTGCTAGTTGCAGTTACATCATGCATACGATGACTATGCAAAAATTGGGTCTTAGAATGAGGATTTAGTTGAAAGGGGCAATATCGGGCTTAAAAATTCCAAATGTAGATTTTAGATTTTAAGATTTACCGGACAACGAGTATTTGTACGTCATAACGAATCCTGCGGGCCTCGATGAACGCGACGAAGGTGGCTACAGAAACGAACGGCGGCTGCTGCGAATGGCGCCAAGGGCGTTGCCCAATTGCGGATTAAGAAGTTGCCGTCAACTTAGCCCCAAAGCAGGCGCCAATTTTCGCACAATATACAAGTAAATCCCCGCAACAAAAGGGTCTGATTCGATCTGGTAATCAGATCAAGTGTATTTGCGCACATAAATGCCGTCGATTAAGCCACATTTATATTTGCATACAACAAAAGCTGTTTACCGTCAAGCGGTTAAACGAGTTGTTAATTTCCCAAATGTTCATTTATCTCTCAACCAATTAAACGGTTACCCAATCAAATTTATAGAACATTTAATTAAGCTAAAAAATAAGGTTTAAACATATTTATTTTGTAGGGATTCCCCCCTTTTGTTTTATCTGATATTAACCAGCATATGTGCCGCTTGTCTAATGAAAGACAAAATAAAGTTCTTGAGAGCTCAACTCTAGATTTTATATCTGCGCTGAAGCAGGAGAAGTGACAGGGAGAGGAAGAGGGTCTGGCAGCACACATAAAAAAATGTGGCAACACTGTCGTCCTCTGAAAAGTTGTTGCACTTTTGTTTGAATTTCTTTGGCTTTTTCATGCTTCTGTGGCCGCCAAAGTTTTTTGGCCCCTGTGACATTTTAAGAGCGGTTTCCCTTCGCCACACTTCATACCAGAGTCGGTTGAAAAGTTTTATGTGCCCCCTTTTTATATACATATATAAAGAGTATATATACATATGTAAGAGTTGTAAGCGCATGTAAGTGTGTTCTTAAAGAACCGCAGGGCAAACTCATGCGTCTGGCCAACTGTCTGTCAAAGTTTGTGCCGTTTGACTGGCTAATTTGCTGTGAAAGCTGATTTGCACATAATGAAAACGGTTCACAGCTCTTTTGTTTACTCCTAATTGAGGTCGGAGCTCGAAACAAAAGCCTCTTAATTGCCATACAAAATTATTTGTATATTTTTTCATTAATTGGCCATTAATACAAGTTGATAAATTGTGATAATAACGCCCATAAATTTACTTAAATAGAAAATATTCAAACATTTTAGCATAGTTTATGTTCGCAGTTTAATTTTAAATTTATTTCAGAATTAGTTTAAATACATTGATACTGAGAGGATCTACAAGTCTTACATAAAATCGGCAAATTTATTAGATTTTAAAATCGTAAAAAACACTTTTTACATTTTTGTAAATTCAAATTCAAATTTTTCAAATTCATATTACTTAAACCTATTTAAAAACTACTTATATATGTAAGAAATTAAAATCCTTTAAACAAATATCTGTTACTGCATAAAAAAATCGAGAAAAAAAGATTTTTAAAGTAGTTGAAAAAATTCTGCACAAACATCAAATGCTGTGCAAAAGGATTCAATTTATAAATGAAACTGCCACATACAACAGCATTTTTTTGTTGCTTTTATTGAAGTACAGCACATATTTGACTGAGATATATGAATCAAATATGCCTGAAACATCATACAATTCTGTGCATGCAATAAAATTCAAATTCAATGAAATCAACATCCATCAGAACGAACGGACCCAACAGCTCCGCTATTCTGATGATTATGACGATGATGTTAACAATGATGAGGTTGCTGCTTAGAGATAAGAATTGGTATGCCCGGTAAGATTCTACGCCACGATTTGCATGACTCTGACAAATTTGGTGGAATCGATGGCTGGAAATGTAATGTAGAAAAAAAGAAAACAACATAAAGAGCGTGTATTGAATAATTTATGGCCATGTTTATTTTCGGTTCGGTAATGCAAAATATGTGTGTTTTCCGTAATCATTGCACTGCCAGTTTCTAAATGTGCAGGTGAACATAAAATATTTCGTTTTATTTTTTTGTATTTATCTCTTTTTCGTAAAGCCCGTCGACCTTGGTGGGGGTGCGTGCTAAATAAGATATGCAATGTGGCCCATTGCTTTGGTAACGGAAGTCGATTTGCGTACGCATAAATAAAAGTCGGGCTGTAATAAATTCCATGGGAAACAACAAGAAGGCTGGCAGACAGGGCGGATTATTAATATTTTCCATACTGCTTTTCAGCTTTGCTCGTGCTTTGTTTGAGTTCTTGAAATGTGAGCTCCAACAGCAACAACAAGAACAGGCACAATGACCAAAGCCCAGGGCGAAAGCATGAAAATAAATCAGCTCAAGTATAAAAATTCACGTCAACATGCTCCACACACCACCCCCTCAACTCCCCCTACCCACATACATACACACACAGTGCCCCCGTTTTAGTTGAAGTGGTAGCTGGAAATCAGGCAGGCAACTGGCCAATGCTCCTGGAGGATTTATGGAGTGTTGGTGTTAGGGTGGTGGGCAAACAATGCCAGACCATGTTGGCTTAATGAGTGCTGGCCACAACGATTCAAATCTTGTAAAGAATAAAGCTGCATAAAAGTCAACCATATATGTAGCTGTAGCCTCCAACTAACCCAACAAAACCACCCTCCCTCCTTGCCAGCTCGTTTATCACATTCTGGCCACAAGCCACAAAATGTGGACTCCTAATGTTTGCCTGGAACTAAAACTGAAATCAAAATTTAACTACTGCTAAACAACCACAAAGTCATCTAAACATAGCTCCATAGCTCGGTTCTTTTATACTTATAGTATTGTGAATGCCAATTGCATATTCGGAACTAGCCCCTGGCATCATATCCCTAATTGACAAAATAGTTTTGGAATCGCAATTTGCTGTGTATGTTCGGAATCTTATGAATTATGTATATTGGAATTCTGGAATTCACAAAGCGACCTCAGTCTCGCAAATCATCAGAAATTCGCTCATTGTAATTAAATGTAAATTAATGAACATTTATTTCAACGTACCGATTACATTTTGTGACAACTGCTGACAGCTTTTCAATTTTGGTATTATTATAACCGACAAATTGTTCTGCAATATTTTAACATATTAAAATATAAGTTTAGGAGTGAACAAAACAGTTTGAAAGTATAAAACCCAATTCTGTACAAATAAAATAAAATATAGAAACTTGAAATTAAAAAAGGTCCTGCATCCTATTAGTTAATGTGTATATAGAATATTTTTGTTTAAATAACATATATTTTTTACATTTTTTTAAAGCTTGTATAATTAATTTATTTCCATTCAAAGCTAAATAAACACGTACTTTTCACAAAGTTGGAATAGCCTTTCATCCTCCAAGAAAAAAAATCGTTTATTAATATTGATACAGAAACCAATCAAAAAGAAAAAAAATTGTCCGTTTGCGGTGAGTTTTCGCGTTATTTATAATGACATTTAGTCATAAGCGAAATTGGCAATTGTTAATAAAGCTTCACTTAAATAGCATATGGATATTGACATTTAAAGTGAAAATCAATTTGTCAATTACATGAATTGATTTTGCTGCTGTTGTAGTTGTTCGAGTTTTTTTTCCGTTAAAGCACAAACGCAGTATATGTTAAACTTTTAATTCCATTTGGGCATGGAAACCAACAAATAAATCAAAGTCACGCTGTGACCCGGTCTCTGGCACTTGCTTTGGGTCTGCTTCTGGGATATGGGTCTGCAATTGTGGCAGCTGCAGTGTCCAATGAATTAAAAGTATAAACAAACATACAACACGTACATACACATATGGCATAGTTCCATATATATACACATATAGCAATATCGCAAAAGTTTTCAATTTTGCTACAGTTGTGACTGTGATTTAAGTGTCGCGGCTGTTGCTACTGGTGATGCTACTGTTGGGACCTCGCGGCCACTAATAATAAATTCGTAATATAAAATATATAACGAAAATAAAATGGAAGGAAATTCATAAATTGTAACCCTGGAACAGTCGGCAATCATTTAATCATAAACATAAATACCCAACGCATTTAACCAAATTGTTTATTTAAATGCGCATTCAATCGCAACGCAATTCAATTCAGTTGAATTCAATTGCCATTCATTTTCCCCTACCTCCAATCTTATGCACTTTTTGGTCCCAATAGGCGCGTTTTGATTTTGGTCTTTTCCGGTTTATTTGTGAGCCTTTTGCGTTTTATATGACGTTGCCTGCCAAATATTGATACGATGCCAGAGTGACAACACTTGGCTTGCCCTTCTTTTTTCTTTTTTATGAGTATACCCGAAGTATACATATTAATCATCAGTTACATTTACAATGGGCATAAAAAGGAATTTGTTAACGAAATTTTTTAAATTTAAATTCAGCTAAAAACGAATATTATTTAAACAAGTAAGCTACCAGAAACCACTATTTAATTTTGTTTAAAAATACTAAAATTAAATACTAATTAATAATTTGGATATATTACGTTCGGTCCAATAGCTATAATACTTTAAATTCTTGAAATCAATATTAAAGTATTTTTTCTGCAGTTTTTTAGATATTTAGATATTTTATTTTATTATTGTATCAGACTAGTTCTCAATAATAAGACATTTTAAAAATTTGAGTGGCCCAACAATATTATTCAATATTTATTATTATTTTATTCAATACATATAGCAATAAAAGAATTTGTTGTAATAGGACCAAAAGAAAACGTTGTGATATTATAATTCAATCAAATATTATTACAACTACTATTTGAGCACCTAATTTGGTCGCCCAAAATAGCGGGCAACATAAATTAACACTACGCGAAATATTTAAATCTGCAATTTGTATAGCATGCTTTTGCGGGTAACCAATTTTAGGTAGCATAATTAGTCCATACGTTTAGTATAACAAAATAATTAAAAACAAAGAAATTTAATGAAATATTTGTAACAAAATATATGCATTTATATAACAACAAAACTCTCACTAGCTGCCATTGTGCTTGACAGGGGGCGTTATTTATATGCGCGCGTGTTTTGTTGCTGCTGTTGCCTGTTTGCTTGTTGGCCCGCAAAACAATAAAAAAAAAAACCATGCGGAACACATTTCATAAATCTTTCCCGCGATTGAGCACAACCGCTATTTTTTCCCCTCTTTTAATTGTCGTAATTTTTGTTTGCGCTTTTTGGATTGGGCTCTGATTCGGATTTCGTAACTGCTCCATTTTTGCCGCACGTTAGCCGCACGCATGCCGTGATGTGTCTGCTGTCAATGGTGGAGGCTGGGACTTGGCTTAGAGAGTTATCACTTGGTTCTGATGCAGGAACGCGGCACCACAAATTTGTTACCCCTGTAGGGGCCTAAGCTCGTCAGCGGATTGGACGGATTGCCAAACGATATGAACGATCTGGGCGACTTGTTGTAGCATTTTCCACAGTTGTACGTCTGACGCTCGCAATCCGCAAACCTCGGCGCCGCAATGTACCGCAGCGTGCTGTTCAACATCCAGACCATGGAGCCAATAATGAACAGCGCCAAACAAATAATAAATAATACCAACAAGATACGCCAGCCGGCGGTCATCTCCTCCATATCGAAGCGTATCAGCGGCGATGGGTGGGCTGCGTCGGCTACGGCGGCGGCCACCTCGCGATCGATCTCCTTTTGCAGCTTCTGGCAGTCGTAGGCGGACATGAGGCGCGGTAGCTGATAAAACCGTACCGGTGGCTCGTTCAGCCACCAATCGTCCCAGAATTCTAGTTGCTTGTCGGCCAGCAGGCGTTTGCAGTGTGCGAAAACTTCACTCATCCACTGTTGGCACTCGGCGCTGTTGATGTTTTGCCTGCAAATTGGATTCATTCTATGGTTATGTTGATTATATATATTTGGTTGTATATTATTTGGCCCAGCCTACTTGAGACCAGCTATGCCTGAAAATCGATTTGTTTGTTGCGTCTGAGCCAGTTGGCCCACCGTATTTTGCCACGTCTTTGGCCATTCGATGGATTCGATATTGTTGGCCCATATTTCGTTGGCATTTTGCCAATGGAATCTGTGAATTTACGTGCCTCGTCCTGTATGTCCATGGTTATAGAAGTCTGATCTTCGTTTGTTGTGCTACCCTCCGTTTGCTCACCCGTTGAGCTCGTCGTCTCCTCGCTCGACGCCTCATCGCAGCCTTTATTCTCACTCTCGTTTAGCGGTTCAGTGGTCAAGCTTTCACTCGACTCTAAATCGCTTGTCTCCATATCCGTTTCCACTTCGTCATCGATGTTTACTCTTGTTTCCGATTGTGGGTTCTGCTTCACAGATCTCGATTTCTTGCCAAATCCTTTCATGGCAAAGTTATTCCAAAATCTGGGCGGCACATAAAGCTCGTCCGACCTGAGCATTTTGGCCGAAGCCGTACACTTCTCGCGCAGCTGCTTCATTATATTATCCACAGAGGCATGTCCACCCGATTGCCGATCCTGGCAAACCTCGATAAGCTTATTAGGCTTATTAGGCTTAAACACGAAAGCCTTGGCCAGCAGCCAGACGGTGAGAGCCATGCAGAACACTATGAAAAACAAAAGCAGCAGATAAGTTATGGGATTAACGCCACGGTTGTCGACAAACAGTGAAGCCTGCAGCTCGCGCTTCAGTCGCTGGCATTCGTCGGTTGTCATTAGTTTGTGTGCGGGGGAGCTGCTGAGATGATCCTGATCCTGTTCGAACTTCCAGTTCGGACAACGGCCGCACACCTCACGCTGCCAGTGATTGCAGGCGGCGCTGTCTGGACTCGTCTTACACACGGAATTCATTTCGAATATCGTGATATTTAGATGGAGTTATTTGATAATAATAATAAATTTCTTATGACATAAAATAAAATTTCAACTTGTTTACTATATATATATATATATATATATATA